>CM043116.1:39088677-39289988 GCA_023701765.1 Hylyphantes graminicola
TTTCGCTTATTATACGATGAAAAAAGTTCAAAAATATAAAATTAAAGTTAAAAAAAGTATTTGGCAACTTGACTAGATAAGATTTATAAAGATTCTTCGAAAGAAGCATACAAAGCTAGGTTTATTTTGTGTCCCATTAGACCCCACTGTTTCTGGCCCATTAGACCCCACAGTGTTGTTTTTCATAAATGACCCAACACAAAAGCACTTGTACTTCACCACAGTATTTGACATATACTATCTTAAACTCGGATATTGCATCTATCTAAAACTGTAGTTTAAATCATAGAAAGTTTTTATTTAATACTTCAAAAGTGAAAAACAAAGCACACTTTTAATTAACTTTCAATTCTCCAAAACAACAATTCTTCTCTCCACATCAGCACATGCTTTCAATTGCTGATCTTTGGTTGTTAAAATGTGAAGTCTAACTGTTACAATGCTGTAGTGGGGAAAAATTTCGAAAAAAGTATATTTTTCAAAGCTTTAGGGCCCATGTCCCATTAGCCCTGCGTCCCAATAGCCCCCACTCTCCCCTAAATTTTTTCGCCTGCAGAGAGCTGATTACGGGCAAACAATGTTGTGTCAATTGTAATTTTAAAAAAATGCAATAACCGCTTTTAATGCTGGATACGGCTTCTTTTATATATATTTTCAAAAATTAGTCTGCAATTTAGAATGTTTAGTAAAACTGAAGTTCTATTCTAAAAAAAAATAGTTGTTGACAACCATTTTTAATTTTTAATCGTTTTCCTACAGTTTTGGTAATTAATTTTTAATTTAAATACATTATGTTTTACATTTTTTTTAATTTAATTTTTTATTTAAACTTAATTTTTATATTTTAATTTAAATAATTTTTCTACATTTTAATAATGAATTGTTAGTTTTACTTTTTACCTTTTTCTACATTTTTTTATCTTTTTTTTATTTTTTTATAAATTTTTTTAATTAATTTTTTATTTAAAATATCACGTCTGCTTTATTCGTTAATCATGGCTACTTCCTGTAGAAATTTGTTTCGTTACTGTATTAGTTGAAATGATGAAAAGCCAATCAAAGTGTATGATGTGCAAAACTTTTTTTTATGGATATTCTCTGAATATTTGTTTTTACACAAACTGACTTGCAACCAACATCACAAGAGTAACAAAAATTAGAAAAAAAACAGCCTGCACTCTGAAACAAACTAATCTAGACAACCGCCTTAACAAAGCAGAAAACAGTGTCTGTTTCAAAGAACAGATCGAAAACAGACCCAATCCCGAGAGTGTCCTAGGCACACCAACTAGAAACACTACGCAAAGCAAGGGACCGTCGCTTTGCATATCGATTCCTCTGGCTTGGGTCGGGGGGTCCTACCTCATTTCCTTTGCTTCGATATTCATTTTTAAAACCCGCCCGAGCCGTCTCCAGAATCTCAACTAAGTCTAATGTCGGAAAAGGACAGCGAGAATGTAAATATCTTCTTACAACATCGGTTTCTGTATTGGAGGATGAAGGATGAGAAATAGTTCGAGGGATTGTGCTTTTCGCCTGTTCTTTTGAGTGAGTAACTTAGTCTTGGATTCGAAAATGAAACCTTAAAACAGTTAGTTTCGTTACTGAATTAGCTTGTGTTCATTTCTGCTTCTCGGACACCAACGTCACCAACGTTTTCACATTGTCACAAAATTTTGTATACCAGTTATTATTATTGATTTATTTTTTGAAATACTGTCATTGAAGTTAGTTTCATTAAGTTCAAGTTAAATTATATATCAACACTTAATTTTATAAGCCGTGAGAAAGAAGACAAATAATTGGAGAAGAAACAAAGGTTTTTACTGTTTTCGCTAAATTTGAGAAAAAGAAATTACACTATCTTAGAGCAAACCCGTAGCTCAAAGTATTATTTTAAAACGTTATAAGTTAATTAGCAACTCCAAACAGTTTTTAAAAAAGATAGTGATGAAATTATTATAGAAAAGTTATTTTTCTTTAAAAATAACTAGTTTAATAACTTAGTCGAAAATAAACTATGTCAAGTCTTTTACTAATTGTTTAGTTTTTTAAGCAATAATCATTTTAAAAAATATTGTGAAATTACAAAAAGAATAGTGCCTTAAAAAGAAATAGCTTAAACTTCAATTAACAAAAAAATTTACATAAAGTTTAGTTGTTGTTTCAAAATACATAAGTTAGATTGGTGTACAAACATGCATAACTGTTTTCAACGAAGAATGTTAAAGCTCACAGGTCAATTCTAGGAGGAGACGGAGGGAAACTTTTGGCGCAGTTGCCAGATCGTTCTGTGTTTTCTTGAGAAACTTTGGGATTGGAATTCCTGGCTTCACCTGGAGAGTAGCCTCGTAAAATGTCGATATTTTTAATGACCGCATGGGGTCGTTTAATGTGAATGTGATCCATTAAGAAGGTTGGCAAGGTGATTCTGAAATAATTCGCCAAAACGAGTTCAGATAGGCGTTTAAAAATTCCGGCAGAACTTTCTGCAAAGATTTTTCCAAGTTGGAGGCCATTATGGCCGGCGTTCTGGAGTTGAACAAGCGAGAAATCGAGTTGACTTCTAATGAAGTGGGAAGTCACTGAAGAACAGGACGAAGCGTACTGTTTAAGATTCCGCTATTAGATTTATTAAACTTTTAGACGTTTACATTCTTGATCATTAGGCTGCGGAATGACATTTCAAGCAATTTTTCTTATTAAAAAATGCAAACTCATTTCTGATGAACTATCTTTTTTACTTGGAAAAATAATAGAAGATTTAGGGAAAACTTTAACCATCAAATATAAGTTTACATATTTATAAGTGGTTTTCTTTTTTATTGCTATTTTATTGAAGAATTAAGTTGGGCTACACTTTTTCAAAAATGTATTTAAAATTTCACTCTAAGTAATGTACGATAGATTTACATAATTTGTTTCATCCCATCTGTTGTAATTTGTGCTACGATTACGGAATTACTGGCTTTCATTATACCTATGATTTTTTTTATACTTTAGCTTTCGTAATTTCTTACTTCTTTTATAAAAATGAAAGTCATCAAGTAGAATTCGAAAAAAAAATATGTAAAATTCACCACCATTTTACATCAGATACTTTTTATGACGCCCATTGGGAATTATAATTCCTTCTAAGAGAAAAATAAATTTGCATACAATTTTCCAAATCTCACCAGTCCGTCGAATCCTCAATCATAGAAAAACACTCCTTACAACCCTGATACAAATACACTCCTTAAATTAAAACATAATTTTCTCCCAAACTCACATTCCTACATGAACTTTTCGAAAAATCTTCTTATCATAAATAAATATATAAAAAAAACAAAGACGAAAACAAAAATCCCTTCCTAAATCCTTCCTTCCAAGTCAATCCATAACTCAATTTGGGATTTGACTGAAAAATAGATTAATAAAAAACGCGCTTCACATCCTTCCTTGTAGGCAGCGTAACAAACCTGGTCTCCAGCAATCAACAGGTAGAGCGTCCGAAATTACCTTCCTGGAGAGCTCGCATTTAGCCCCATTAGGGAACATTCACGACGCTTCTGAATAAGTAACAAATAAAAACGACTCCCTCTCTCTGAAAAACAAAAACTAACATTTACTTACAACACAGAAGGAGATAAAAAGGGTGTGGAGATGGAGTGCGAAGTAGGGATTCGGAACTTTGGTTACTTTTCGGTAGGAAATGATTTCTGAAATAGTTATATTTATCATTATATTGAATCACTAGCAGTATGGTCCCGCCTTACACTCTTAAAACGAACGAGCGATTTTAACTCAGTCTAATTAATTTTCACTCCTCCAGTCTGGAAAATGCACTTCTCCTTTTGGAGTGGATCCTTTATGTGTTAAACTTCCGACAGGATCACTCGAAACGAGTGATTTTAACTCAGTCTGAGTTTTCATTCCTTTCCCAGTGTCAAAAATGCACTTCTCCAACTGGAGTGGATTTCACTATTTTGTTTTAAGAGTGTACTGGGAACCCGTTAACTTCGCATTGCTTCATTTTAGAGGCATGCTTACTTGTGAAAATGGGGGACATTCAAGGCCATATCCACCTGAGCTTCAATTCCAAATCGCTGTGGTAAAAAAAAAGCGGTTAGACAGGTTAGAGCAGTAGGAAAACATTAGCACGTGTTTCGAGAGGTGTGGTATAACAAACCGCGTGACAACACATGAATGTTCCCCATACACTCAATATCTAAACTAAATTCAATTCATGTTGGCGCATGCGCAAGAAAAAAGCAAATAATAACAGAGGATGGCGTCAAGCCCCTGTTACGGCCCGGTAGTTGTGTTTTGAAGCCCTGTTATGGTTTGCCTATTTATTAAAATACACTCAAAATCAAAACAAAATTGAATTCGTGTTGGCGCATGAGCACTTAAAAAGCAAACACTAATAGAGGATGGCGTCAATCCCCCGTTTCGGCTCGGTCCATGTGCTTTCCAGCCCTGTTATGGTCCCGCACTCCTACGTGGATGACGTTTTTTGAAACTAATTATATTAATTAAAAATCACAATCAAATATGAAAAGACTAAGCCTCAGGTGCACACGTAGGTATTAAAAGGAATCTATATTAAAAATTTCGAATTTTTTAGAGCAGTCTAAGTAGGTCTTTTACGATCCACAGACATACACACAGACAGACTCTTTCTTTTATTATTATAGATTAAATCCAGATCATTAAACGGCTTTATAATACCGTCGCTGCCGAATAAAAAAAATCTTTGCCTTTAATTTAGCGGTGTTTTCCATAACATGCAACCCAACTCCCAAAGCCCAAACTCAGCCAACTTTCGAAAAACAAATTGTCTTACTGAACCAATTGATAAGTTCAGGGGGAAAACGCCTTCATCGACTGGATATATGTCCGTTATGGACTTGTAATCATAGTGGCGATCCTAAACCGGATTCTTCCTTGGTTCTTCTTCAAAGGTTCAAGCTTCAGACTAGAGTCTGGCGTGAATCTTGATAATAGAGAGTAAACCGGTGAGTCGCGTGATAAGAACCAATGAAAAACAAGTTTCTTTACACCAGTTTAGGCGATGACTCGCTATCTTCGCGAATCAGACATGATGCAGATAGATATCAACTGTTTAAAGAATTGATCAAAAATGGTATTTCAGAATTTACTAAGCTATAAGTATGTCTAGCAATCAATTTTGTATAAACAGATAATTTCATAGGTCTGAGTAATCAATTTCATTTGATTTGGTTTCTCTGCATAGTAAGAACATTAAAGGAAAAGAAGGTTTTACAGATATTTCAAATTCTCTCGACACTCTTTACTTTTAGGTCAAGATCGGAAACAAAACAGAGAAATAAATATGTTTATTATTTAATTTCGCAATTAAAAATCGAAATGAATGATATAAATGAAGTAATATGACTGTCTAATAGTATAAGAGTAAGAAAACAGATTGGAGAAGGGACTGTTAAAACTGAATTTAAACAATTCAGTATAGGGCATATTAAAAAGCAGACGGAAAAGTGTACAAACAGACGAACATGCATTGCACAATATGGGTCTCGTCTCTGATCTCTTACTTATCTGTTATCTAAGAACAAGCGAATTTTTAAATCAGAATATACGGATGTTAGAACGGAATGTGTTAAAACTAAAGTTAAACTGACCGCTGATTAAATCATAAGTTATAAAATTAACACAAGAAGTAGTACGCCTACTCAATTCTGAGCAACAAAACAGTTCAATAAATTTATCAACGTTCAAAACTGTTAAAGACGGGGTTAAAAGAAATAAACTGTTACTTCTTGAACATCGTTCTCCTTGCAGATTCATCCGAACCGGAGTCGCATCCCTTTTTCACCCCCTTTTCCCGGAATTTCCGTTCTCCCCTTCAGGGCGTATCCCGGGAGCTTCTCCGGTTTTGCATGCACCATCCTTTCCATACAGGAAAAGGACTCAGTCGCCTTCGTTATAAAACTAATTTCCCACGGGAAATTAACAGCAATGTTGGTTGCTACTTCTTTTCGCGATTCTCTCACTCTCTCGACTTTTTTTCTTCACCCCTTTTAGAACTCTTATTCTTTTATTTCTTGCAACATTTTCTTTCGGGTGTGTTTGTTTAATTTTTCGGCATGTCGTATTCCACACTGCCTTATTACCGTCCCCCTAGGCCCTGTCTCTTCCCATTAGTAAGAAGAGGGGGAATCTGCTATTTTTTCGGCCGTGTCCTGCAGGTATTTAGGAAACGAATATCGTTGTTATCCCGATGGAATAATGGGATAACAGAGAAATGCTGTAGGGGAAAGGGGGTAAGAAGCGACTTAGAATATTAAGGCAGTGTTTTTACTATATATAATATTACTACGTGCAGAATGTTATGGAGAGTGTAGTTGTAAAACTCTGATTTTTCCAAATACAACTACGATACACAGGATCCGGTCAGTTCATGGCCGAATACGTTCAATTGTTTTTACGATTTATCAGGCATTGCCAATGAACGGAACCAACCAATCCTATATAATTCGAGTTGAGTTTTGCAATTACATATATTATTCGTGATTTTCTGACACTCTATACTTTTTTTCACCCCCTTTAGAACTCTTATACTTTTATTTTCTTGCAACATTTTCTTTTTGGTGTGTTTGCTTAATTTTTCGGCATGTCGTATTTCACCCATTACATTACCGTACCCCAATGGTTTGTCTCTTCCCATAAGTATGGGGAGATTCCAATAAGTATATAGGGAGAGGGGGGATTCTGCTATTTTTCTTGTTGTGTCCTGCGGGTATTTAGACACCAAATATCGTTGTTATCCCGATGGAATGATGGGATAAAAGAGGAAAGCTAAGGGGTCTAAGGAACAACTTAGAATATTAAGGCAGTGCGCTTTTACTGCATATTCACTATGTACAAAAATTATATGAAGAGAGTAGTTGCTGAACTCAGATTTTTCCAAGAGCCAAACTAAGTATGTAAAAGGGCTAGTCCGTTCTTCGGCAAATACGTTCAATGGTATTAACGATATATCAAGAGTTTCCAATGGATGGAACCAACCCTATATTATGCTTTAGAAAATGCGAGTTTACTTTTGCAAGTATACATCCATTATTCGTGATTTTCTGACACTCTCTACTTTTTTTCACCCTTTTTAAAATTCTTGTTCTTTTATTTCTTGCAACATTTTCTTTTGGGTGTGTTTAATTTTTCGGCATGTCGTATTTCACTCTGCCTTATTACCAGGGCCTGGATTTCCGGCAGGGCAAACGGGGTACGAGGCCAAGGCCCTCACCTTAAAGGGGCACCAAAATTGTCTTCATGAACATTTATGTTCAATACAACTGCCCCAAACTTTTAAAAATGAAATATGCAAAAAAAATCCTGAACTAAAATTGACCATGAATTTGTGTTCAAACTCTGAATTAAACAATTCATAAAAAAAATAGTTATTTTGGGGGTTAAGCATGCTTTTCAAGCTAATTACGTTGACTTTTTTTTTTTTTTGTTAACACTGTTAGATAGAAAAATACATGCAAATATTTCATCGAGGTATGTTTTGGGGGTTTCAAATTTGCTCTGCCCTGGGCCCCTAAACTTGTAAGTCGGTCCCTGCTTATTACCGTACCCCCACGGTTTGTCTCTTCCCCAGAGGCGCCGACTTATAAAAAATATTGGGGGGGCCCTAACGGGGGTCTTGTCCAGAAATTTTTTCGAAATTTTAGATGAAAAATAATGAATTTTAAAGTATTTTTAAGCATTTTAGTCATGGCTAAACATTCATTAGAAAGCCGAAATATCGACACTTCTTGAAACTCGAAAAGCATGACAAAAAAAAATTTTGGCTTTGAAAAACGAAATAAAACCAAAACAGTCACGGTGTTTTCTTAAAAAGTAAAATTAATGTACAGTAATAATTATGCTTATAGACTATAACTGTACGTACAACCCATCACTCCTGTAAATCGACACCCTTCTAGTCCTGAGTTTCGGTGGTTCTAATGTATTTTATAGCATATTTAATAAGTGAAATAGCTAATTACTTTGAATAAGGCTCAGGGTTCATTCAATAAAAACATTTATCAAAGTTAATGCTAATTCAGTAGTTAATACTGAGTGCCTAATACTTTCAGTCAAAAAGTATGTTAAATCGAGGGTTTTAATTGATTATTTCACCCTAAAAATATTTAATTATTTGAAAATAACTAATAGTAAAACATTACTAAACTTAGATTTTTAATATCGCGCCAGGCTCTAAATAACATTATTACGGTTTTAAAATGTGCGAATGTCGACCGTCTGGGTGATACTAAAAGAGTAAAGTAATAAAATATAGTCACATAAGAGTCCACTAAAAATAATCTCGTAACATTAAGGGCAAAACTAAATACGGTGGAAGCGTAAAGCACGAGCTTAGATCGCCACCAGCAATTTACAGGAAACTAATCACGTGAGTTTGACAATAAGATACGGTAACAGAAAGATGAAAATTACCGGTAACGGCAGCACCGTAGACTAACAAAAATAACAGATTGGCAAAAACGCCAAGGTTCGATAAAGTGATATTAATAATATAACAGTAAATATCGTGAAACAATGGAAATAAAAAAAAATACACCAACTTATAATTTTGGAATTTTTAAGTGCATAATATAACTAATAATTTTCTTAAATTATTGGGGGGGCTCTGCCCCCCTAAACGAATTTTTGAGGGGGCTCGCGCCCCCTCAGGCCCTATGGAGTCGGCGCCTATGCTCTTCCCATAAGGCTGTGTCCTGCAGGTATTTAGGACCCAATGGAGTAAAAGGATAAAAAAGCATATTAATGCGTTTATCAAGTACGTTTCTTTACTATGGTATAGGGCTACGAATGTTATAAGAAGAAAAATTGAAAGAACAGTTGCAAACTCATATTCTATAAAGTATAACTAAGATCTGTATAAGGACCAGTCCATTCACTGGCAAATAGTTACGGTCAATGGTATTTACAATTATCAAAAGTTGAAGAACGCAATGGACACTATTTTATACTTTGGAAAATGTGAGTTTAGTTTTGAAATTAAATCCGTTATTCCTGATTATCTCGCTCTCTCTACATTTTTCTCAACCCCTTTTCTTTTACTTCTTACAATATTTTCTTTCGGTGTGTTTCATTTTTAAGGCTTGTCGTATTCAATACTACCTTTATTACTGTACCCTGTCTCTTTCCGTTAGTAGAAAGAGGAAGGGTTTCTGATATTTTTTCGGCTGTGTCCTGCAGGTACTTTAACTTCGGAACCGAATATCGTTGTTATCCCGATTGAATAAAAGAGAAAGCATCCCAGTTCAAAAACTAATGTCTTTGCAAAAGAGCGATAAGATATTATGAGTCGAAATGGAATGGAAGGGTTTAGAAAAAGGACTAGCATCACCTCTAAAGTATAACCAAGGGGCCGGTCCGTACATTGGGGGGGGGGGGGCAAATAGTTTTAATTGAATGTACTGTAATCAAAAGTCGCCAATAAACAAAGCGGACCCTATATCTTATACTTTGGAGAATGTGAGATTTGCAACTGCACCCTTTATCTGCTTGTAATGATTTTTAAAAAAAACAGGTTCGGTGACAAAATGAAGTTAGTACAAATATAATGTAAGGTACGTTACATAAGTGAGAGATTTATTGAAATTTATTATTAAGATTTATTGAGTGATAATTGAAAGGTGTTACAAACCCCTAGTTTTGGCATACATATTAGAATTTTTACTATTTGGCCCAAACACATCTATAAGCTCACAATGCATCGTTTAAATAAAATACAAATTAAAAATATGACAAATTATTTAACATTATACAGGCATGTTTCAGTCCATAAGCTTTGTAATAAAGGCAATTCTGAGCTAACACCATTGCAAATAAAGTTGTTCCAGCACTGTTTAATCATTAATTTCAATGTCACTGCAACAAACCATTTTAAATATGCTGAAAAAAGTCATTTGAATTACTTTTTGGCAAAATTAAATATGCTTCACTTTTTCACTTGTTTCAAAGTTAACGAATTGTTAATTTTGTAATTTCCACAGCAAATAGACAGATTTTGGAGCATTCAAGTATTGAACCACTTTTTGCGTCATAAAAAATAAGAAAAACAATACAAATTTTTTTTATTTTATTAAAAGAAAAAGCAATACAGTGAACAGAGCAAAGAAATTTACATACTTGTTTAAAGAAACTAAACAATTGGACATTCAACACGTAGAAATAATTAAGGAACTGTTGATAAACACACACACTCACCAACAAATTATTTATTCACAATACAATTTTTGACGAAACATTTACCAATAAAGAAAGATTAAACTGTTATTAAACGAGCCTTCTTAACATTATCTACCAAAGTACAACAATATGCTTAAATAAAAATAAAAAATGGAAGTGGATACAATTAATTAACCAATTCAAATACATTTGGGTTTCCTAAAAAAAGCTACCTCGAATTTATGGCTTAAAAGAATTTCCAATGTTTAACAAGAATTAAATTTAAATATTTTTAAATATTAAAATTTAAATACTTCTTAAAAATCAAATTTTATTGATGGTTTACAATTAAACTAAAGTATAATACATTGATTGCATTTAAACCTAGACATTTTTTCATTGCCTAAAAATTAAACATTGGAACATTAATTAAATCGTTTAAAAATACAGTAAAATATATAAATAGCAACAAAAACATTTATATTTTGAAAATAACTTGAAGCAAGTTCACAAACATAGTACTAGAAAAATATTTGGTCAATTGGTAAATAAACTTTAAACCCAAATAAAATGTAGTGGGCCTAAGCTTGAACATACATTAGTCATGATAAATAATCACATCAGCTTCATTTTTAAAAAACCTTTTTTTAAATGCACAAGAATAAATTAACAATTATTTTTTCTGATATAACAGAAGATAAATAAAAACACACAGAAATAATATAAGTAACATACTTTTAAATTCCCATGTACAGTATTTACCATAGATAAAGGATATTTAAAGTGTTATGAAGATATTAAAAAGTTATGATAGACATATTTTTTTAATTCTTCAAGCACCAGTTCATAAGAACTGAATCAAATTATAATACTATTGCTTATTTTTTGTATGATTGTAATACGTTAAAAATAATATGGTACAAAATTCCAGATTCAGACCAGTAAAACATTTTTAGTATTTAATTCCTATCAAACTTATGTTTATTTTTTTTTAACTTTTTAAATTACACTTATCAAAAATGAGCTCCATATAAAGACATGAATTTTACCTTTAGTATTGGTTTACAATCAAAATCTTTTTATTATGTACATAAAATTACTTTACTTTTGAAAAAAAGCAAATATAAAGTAGCCAATTCAATAAGAGATTTAATTACACACAACTCATTTTTATTAATTTTATATTAAATTTAAAAGGTCACAAAAAATAATGCACTAACTTATTCAAAATGAAATAAAAGCATGACCAGGTCAATAAATGTTCATACTAAACCAGTTCCAAATTTAAAAAAATAAACAAAACTAATTTAGTTTGTCAGTAATCTACTAAAGGTCTTGTACCATAGGATTTAGCCGGGGATCTAGACCTTCTAGGTGAAGAGTTTCCATGCCTGAAATTTAAGAGAAAACTCATGTAGAATAATATTTAACAACCTAAAAAAAGCAAAACTAAAATTAATTTTCATCTACATTTTAAACAGGGTTAATTTTAAATTTAAAAAAAAATTCTTGCAAGTTTTATTTTATATTTATATGGTAAAAAGAATGTTTAACCAGCTTAATGAGAAGCAAACTTGTTTTTCATTGTATAAAAATTGAATTAAAATTGGTATAAAATTTGAAGAAAAATACAAAACTAGATTTTTTTAAAATTATTTTAGGTAAAAAAAACAATGGATGCTAGTCATTGAAAACCTATTCCATTTCTCCATATCAGGATTCTTATTCCATCTATGATAGCGATATTCGGGAGTTTCTAAAGAGTTTTTCAGGAGTGTAGCGATGTCGATTCGGGAAATATCGCAGAATAAATTTGGATATGTTCGAATCCCTCCTCTTTTAAGTGCCCCTGTTATAATCTGATGGAAAAAAGGGGATTGTCTACGCTACAGTCCTCCGGCTGTATTTCATATTTTTACAATCTGTATTTTATAAGTAATGGTACAGTTCTCAACAATCCCAGTTTTTGAAATATGTTGGAATATTTCCTAGTAAAAATATTTATTGAAAATTAATAAAATATTCAAACCAAATTCAAAAAGTCGGATTATAAAGCCCTGCGATTCAGCTACATTTAAAATGTAAAAAAAAAAAGTTTGTAAAACTATTTAATATAGCAGGAGATATATGGCTACGAAAATTCCTTTTTTTCAATGGATCCCTTTAACCTCACAAGCTAGGAGAATTTCTCATCCCCGAAATACGAGTTTTCTAGGCAGGAAAAAAGCGAAATGGAATCGTCCTGTATCAAAAAGTACCCAAGTGATTATTTCAGCCGTTAGTCATCCTATGGAATCTGACCTTTTTGACTTTGTGAATAACATTCTAAGTTAGTTGCATGAAACAATTTTCATAAGGGGAGGTCTTCATATTAAAAACGTTAACAACTTTGAAATTTCCAATAGTAACACCCATATTTGATTATTTAGAAATGTTAAGCATCCTCGGAAACCCCTAAATGTAAGTTTTTGTTACAATTTAACGAATATTTAACGAGTTATTCAATCGAATCACTTGATGTCCTATGGGGGACCATCTCAAGGTTGTTGGTTTAATGATGTTAAGCTTCCTTTCCAATGCCGTATTTGTTTATCAAGTTTATATATAATCTTATACACAGTCCCCTGAAGTTCAATTAAAAAGTATTTTGCGATTTATTCAGCAGATTATGGATAAAAGAGATTAAAAATTGGGATTTCGCTTAAACTTCCTGTCTTAAATATAGTTCCGTAAAAAAATTAAGGGGTTTCTATTCATAATTTTTTTAAAAATTAAAATAATAATTATTTTAAAATATAACAATTGCTTCAAATACCCCAATAGTGTACGCATTTTCTTTGGGTTATTATAATTAACTATTCAGTAATAAAATCGTTTCAATATCTTATTTATAGATTGGGATAGTTTTTTGCGTGCAACTCATTTAACATAACGGCCCTTAAACTTTGCATGTCTCTAACTCTTCTAATTATGCTTAAAAACTAACAAAACTTGGTATTTCACGTTAAAATATATCATTAATTTGAAATATGTACTCAAAAAGGGGTGTTGCTATTGAAAATTTTGAAGTTGGTAACATTTTTAATAACAATATGGCCCCTTATGCAAATTTTGTGTCATGCAATTAACTTAGAATATTATTCTTTTACAAAGTCGAAAAGGTCCGATTATATAGGATGACTAACGACCGAAATGATCGCTAGTGGATACTTTTTTTTTCCAAAGCACGCTTAATTTTTAACATACCCAACACCCCTATTTGTGAAACGAAACGGACGAAAACGGCCTTCCCGATGTTTGCTGGTAGAGCCGTCCTGGGCCGGTTTCTAGGTTTAAGGGTTAACAACGAGGCACTTTGGTTTGGAGACCTGCGGTTATTCAGTCTTATTCCCACTTAATATTCAAGCTATTCTTGTGATCACAAGGTCACGACTCATGGACACCTTGATCAGAAAAAAATACTCTGTTTGAACCAACTTGGACGGAACTGCAGCTACAAAATCAACAAGACACTCTTCGGTTCATGCAGAGCACAAGAACTGCCCATCATCATAATGCAATATGTGACATCATTGGGGGATTTCATGAAAATTACTAGGCAGCAAAAAAGGGGATCCAAGAAGCATGATTGGACTGCATATCTTGGTCAGGTGAAGATGACAATCTTTTAGGAAGATTACACTGACCGGCAGCCGATATTTGACGACATATTAGTGAAATCCAATCATATTTCATCTTCAAATTTTAATTTTTTTAATCTTTAAGAATTCTTAAAATTTATTATTTAAATTTGTTTCGTATTAAAATTTAACATTAATTTTTATCAATAAAGACCAAGAATGAAGGAAACAAGGGCTGAAATGTTGTGGAAAGTTTGCGGCTTCAGTGTAAAAGCCAAACACCTTTTTTGGGAGGGAAAATTTCGTTTTTTGGCGATTTTTTTTAAATATTTGAACTATGCTCTAAATTCCTGACTTTTTCAACCGGTAGACACTCAGATAAAGTACAAAAATGGCAGAGCAAGGAGAAAAATTGGTTTGTGTCTCCAAATTTGTTCGGAGAGGAGGGAAAAATATCAGAAGATGAGACACAAATTTCAGGAATTATAAAGGCTCTTAGAAAAAAATAAAATTTAGCAGTTTTTCAGGAAATTGAGGATGAGTACGAACCCAGCCATAGATAAACTTTGGGTGAAGTTAGATTCATTTATGAAAATTCATAACCCCTTAACATCAGATATGTGAGAAAAAAGAGGGAGCTTTTAACTTCCCCTTTAAACACAAACCTATAATTTCTTGAACCAGAAGAATATCTGCGCTCATCATTTCTAGGTGGAGAACGTCTTTTTGAAGGAGAATATCTACGTTGTGGACTCCTTTCTGGCGAATATCTACGAGGAGGGCTCAATCGGTTCCTAGAACTACGAACAGGACTTCTTCTGTAATTGCGCTGGGGACTTCGTTTAGGACTGTTCCTAGAGGGACTGCTTCTTCTTCTGGGGATTAAAAGAAAAGAAAATTACATGGAACATTACATTATTTAAATAAATAAAATGCATAACTAAACACCTGCAAAACTTAACCATTTTTTGTTTACTGTTTAAACATATTTATAACTCATAAGATTAGATTCATAAGTAGGTAGAAAAAGTCTTTCCTATGTAATTTCACATTAAATCATTCAAGATTTTTAAAATTAACAAAGTATGTGGTGTTTTTTTTTAATACATTTAACCCTTTTATTTGTAAAAACATTCAACTTTAATAAATAAAAAAAATTTAGATTAAAACAAATATAAATAAAATTCAAAATAGTTTAATAAAAATAATTGGGTTTTTTTTTTTTACAAAGTTAAAATACTACAGAAATGGATAAGTCCATGTAGACCAATTAAAAATATTTTTACTTAGAAATTTAATTTTTCAAGGGTCTTTTTTTTTTGTAATTTGATTACTTTTTCAAATTCCTGACACCTTGAAATCATCCCTTAAAAACATTCTTTCTAGCCACACAAATCATACAAACCCTGATCGGTATGGCGACCGACGTCTTTCTTCCACAGGACTTCTCCTTGAAGAACGAACCGGGGACTTAGACCGACTTCTTCTGCGACTTGAAGAAGATGTAGCAACAGGCGTGGGGCTGTTGCCACGACTACTGGAACTGCTACCACTTCTGCTCGATGCATGATCTTTTCTTCTCGATGAACGCCCGCTATTTTCGCTGTGGTCTGGGTTTTTAGTCCAAGTGGTGTCACTGTCTGAATCGTAGTCGTAGCCTCGCATCTTGTGGCGTCTTTCTCGCTCTCTGGAAGTGGAAAAATTGGAGTAATGAATGGGAAAAGTATTTTAAATAGTTGACTACATATTTTGGAATGCATGCAAGGGATCAAATATTTCACTAATATTTCATCCACCTTTTTTTAAATTAACACTTTTGGAAAGAAATATTTCACATTCAGAAGTGGTCCTTTTAATGTTTCATAACTTAGTACAGAACAAAATTATTACACCTAAAAAAAGGCAACGATCATGACCAAAAATTAAAAAAAAGATATTGCTTCTCGTCAAAGCAGGAAGCTCGCACTCGCACAAGCATTTCTGAAATGTAATTCTATTTTAATTAGTAGTGATGTGTTGGTTTTATGTGGCAATGTTTCTGAATTGTGTCTAAAACAAATGTGACGATGGGCTTGAGTATAAAGAAATAAATAATAACAATGGGTACAAAACATATTTAAGGAAGAATAATCCTTTATAATTTTGATATTGAAATAAAATTTTAAACTTTAAATAACTAAAACTTTAAATATGCTACGGTAGATGGTAATACAATCTTGAATGTCTATGAATATCCCAAATTTATTGGGTTAAACACAAAATAAATCTGCTTTACCTTTGTCGCAACTTAATAGCCATTTCCCTAAGTTCTTCCGCTCGATCCTGAATAAGAGTTTACATCAATTTAATTTTTAAAGTGGAAATTAAGTTAAAATCATTTACGAATATATCATTTAAAAAACATAGATATATACTTAATTACAACATTTACTAGGAGCAAATTTATTATTATTCTACATTGGAATCTATGATATATTGGTGGCACATTTGGAACAAAAAAAATATTTTTTATAAAGACATACATTAGATTCAAAAAGTTTAAAGTGCATTCAAAAACCACAAAAGCTTATGCTCTTTTATAACTTTGAAAATTAAGTTTATTTAAAACCATACTTGCTGTTCCTGTAGCTGTTTCTCTGTTTTTTCTATTTGTGCTTGTTTGTCAGCTTTATCTAAAAGTTAAAAGATTTAATCCTATTACAAATATGGTCACAATACCTTTTCTAGTCTACAGGTTAGTTACAACCAATCACATTAACATAACACACAATACACACATACAATAACACACGTACATGTAGAAAAAAAAAAGTACAATGAAACTTACATTGCTTTTTCAGAGCCAATTGCATTTTTCGTTTAAGCCGTTCTTGAGGAGTCAATTTCGTCTGGAAAAAGAAAGTGTTGTTATAGCTAAACATGCCTTTTTTTTTCTAATGAAAGCCCTGCAGGGCTGTTATGTTTTGGTTGGCATTGATGTTTCAAATAAAAAAAACCTAGCTCATCAAGTTGGAAAATGAAAATATATTGAATAAAGGTTTTAAAATGGAAAACAAACATAACTAACTAAAAAGTATTAACTAAGATAACTCAGATTTAATAAAAACTCTTATAAATATTTGAAAACCAAGATACATAAAATTTTATGAATATGATAGTTACATAAAATATCTAAGGAAATATTATAAAGAAAACTAAATTCAATAACGACAATAATACAATAACTGAAATAGATAAAATTAAGACTCAATATTAAAATATGACTTCAGATTAATTAAAATGGCTGTTGGGGTAAGATATCAACTCAAAGGGGAAAAATCATGTTGCTACAAAATTAAGTTTAAGTAAAATCTTTTTAATCATACATTTTCAGTAAAATTATTAAACTATTAAATTATTAAACTACACTGCTCAAAGCAATTAGGGGAGCACATGTTTTAAACCCTTTCGCTCCCAATGATTCCATTGGGAATCATCAGCTTGTGATTTTTTTCTGACTAAGTTAAATTACGCAACTTATGTATCGTAAGATACATCGTTAGATGGAAGAATAACGTATTTTGAAGAATTTAATATATTTTTTTAATATTAATGAAAATATGAAAAATATGGTAAAATAAATTTCACTTTAAAACAGTTTTAGAAAATAAATTGACCCTAAATTCTTCATGCTTGCACATTTTAGACGTTTAAAAAAATATTTCAACTATTTTTAACAAAAAAGTTTTGAAAAAATTATTGTTATAATTTATTAAGAAGTTATTATTCCATTTCCCCCCTTTAAATTTAGGTATTAAAAACTTAAGATTTTTTCTCCTGTTTTTTACTATTTCATTTCGAATGCATAGTGAACCTATTTAACAAATTTCAGATTTATAGGATAAAAATTAAAAAGTTGGGAGTGAAGTTAAAGTTGGAATTAAAAAGTGCTCCCCTAATTGTTTTGAGCAGTGTATTAAACAATTATTAAACTAATCCTACCACAATAAGCTACCTATAAACTACTAAACAACTACCTTATTTATTTTTTGTTCGTATATTTAAGTTAAATGAACTTTTTTAAAGTTAAAAACAATTAAATAATGGAAATTTAAAAAAAATAATAATAATTTGCTGTTACACAGCCAAAAGATATCTGCTTTTCTCTCTTCAAAGTAATATCAATTTAATGAATAAATGCTTTTTAAAAAATCATTTAAAGCATTTAAATGTTGAGATTTTACATATTTTTCAAAATTAAAAGCCAGCTATTTTTCCAATAATTTATCACCAGCACTAAACTTTTTTAACGACTGCTCAATTTCAATTAACTGTTTTTAACAGTTTAAATCATTTTAATTGCTTAGAAGCTTTCAGATATAAATGCAATTTTATATTTTGTAGTAGTCAGACAGTTAATCACTTTTAATCTACAAAAACTACTTATGCTGTGAACTCTTAAAATATATTCTTTGTAATTTATGCTCACAACTAGATCAGGAAAGAGATAAAATAACTTCTTACTGACTTTGGGGGCGGAAGCTGCTTTACCAGTAATTGGCTGCAATCTGAAAATGAAAAATAAGATTTTTTAGATTTAAAATAACTTACAAGTTTTAGAAATTTATGTTAATTTATTTCATAACAAAAACCCAAGATGGGAAACACCTGGGATTTAAAAATTTCGACACACATTAACTTAGTAAAAAATATTTTAAGTTGCTTTGCAAAGAAGATAAACTTAAATGATTTCGTTGATGGAAAACCATTTTAAATATATAAAAGGTTTTAGACGTAATCAATTCATATAGAAGTTGGGTGATAAAAGGAGTTTAACACAAAACTTAATATTTTTAAACTTCAAACATTTTATTAGTTTAACTCCAATCAAATTAAGATTGAATTTGCATTGAATGCAAGAACATGTCAAAGTAAAATCATTTTTCATTTTAAATTTTTTTTAAAAAATATCTTTTAGCAAGTAAAGCTTCACAAGCAAAATTATACATTTTAAGCTTGAATGACACCATTAATCTATAAACATAATAAAAACATTATGAAAATATATTAATTTTAAAGTTTTTATTGCTAAATCAAATATGTTTTATCCCTATTTAAAATAAAAGTAAAATGCATAATATGAATAAAAAGCACCATAAAAAAAATATATGTAGGTGCACAATAAAACAAGTTGAAAAAAAGCTACGAAAATATCCTTCTAAAAGGAAATATGGACATGGTTATTTATGATGTATATAAATTTTTTAATAATAGAATAACATGGCCATTAAAAATACTTGTGTGCTTTGAGTAACTAAATTATTAAGTCACTTAAAAAAAAACACTTGTAACAACATTCCAAATTCAACAACAGTTCAATCTCGTTATCAATTAATGGGACGAATATCACATTTGCCAAACTGCCATGAAAATTTTTATATTTAATCAGTGAATGCATAAATACTTTATACTTTTTATTACTTGCATTTATATAATACAATTTATGATTACTTAGAAGTAAAACCATTGTAAACAAAGTCCAAAACATGCAAGAAATAAGAGTAAAAGTGGATTCTTGTTTTTGTTTTTTAATTTACATGGAAAAATTCCTTAAATTTTTGACAATATACATAAAAAAAGAAGAAATGTCTTCTTTACACACAAAGAGCTTTTCATGCCAAGCAGAATTTTATTAAAAATGCTTTTTTATTAAGCAAATTTTTAACATTAGTTAAAAAAAATTAACAGGATAATGCCTTCAGTTCCACTTGAATATTCCGCAAAATTACTTGTTAAATGAGTTAATATTCACAAGATTTGACTGTATTCTATTTTGATCATTGTTTAAATTATCAGTATTAACCAGACCTTGAAATAAGATACGGCTATGCTTAAAAGTTAATTTGACTCTTAAAAAAAATATTTACAAGAATTTCTAGACATCAATGTTAAAATAAATAAGGGCAAGAGAAAAAATATTTTTTCTCATAATCAAAATTACCGCGAAGAACTTGGCGCTTTGGATGTTTGTGGGCTATTAGCAGTGGATTTTTCCTCATCACTGTCTTCAGATAAATCACTGTTTGACCTAGAAAGACTGTGTCGATAATAAGACTTTACTGGAGGTGGTGGCAATTTGGGAGATTCTGATTTGTCAGCATCTGTTTTGGACTTAGATTTAGACCTTGATCTGGAAGGGGTTCGGCGTGATTTGAGACAGGAACGCGATCGGGATCTTGATTTAGAATTGGAATATGATCTGCAACAATAAAGATAGTTCAGCATATCTTAGAACGTAATCACTTAATTTCAAATTATTTTTTAAAGAATATTAAAGAAGTTCTTAAAATGTAGGAAAGAGTACAGATTTTTATTTGTAAGCAATTGGATAGTTGATAACATTAAGTTTTAATGGAAAAAAAGTTTAAAATGTAAATAAATTTCAACAAGGTCACCTTTGTTTAACAAACATTTTACTTCTTAATATTATAAGTACTCAAATTAACAAACAATAAAAAAAATACTTGAATTTTGAATATTAAAAAGGAGTTATTTAACACAGGTCATAGATCAGAATAAGGTGCAGCCTGAATCACTGAATTTTGAAGGGCAGCAATAATAAGCAGTTTATCAAGAGATAACATTTAACTTTTGAGTAAACTACTAAACTTGTAATTTTATCTAAACCAATACAATGCATAAAAACAGATGTAAATCCCTTTGAACTCAATCCTTTTATTATTTAAAATAATTAAACTAGTAAATGCTATTTATACAAACTATAAAGGCAGCACTCTTAAATTTGGCTCTGCAATTAACCTATTATTTAATAAAAACACTTTTAGATATTTAACCTCCTGAAGGGCCAGGAAATGGGTAAATATGAGTGGTGGTTTTCATTGCATAAATTTTAAATTTAATTTATTTTCAATAAAGGATTTTTTTTAATACAATCGGGTTTATTTTGAAAGAAAATATCTTAAAAACATTTTCAGATGAAAAAAAGTACATTATGAATAAACATTTAAAAATTAGAAATTTTTTAGATTATTGTAAGAAAGACTGATGTCCAAAATAAGAAAAAAGCCAAGTCTAGCGACCGAAGGGTTAAAATGCACATTTGAATCATACCTTGAGCGTGACCTTGAATAACTTCTACGGGACCTTTTGGTTTTGTGCGAACTGGACTTCACTGGAGACAAGGACCTTTCAGAAGAGCGGCGAGACCTTCTATGCCTGCTTCTATCATCGCTCCTTTCCTTGGGGCGGTGTGAGGATTTGGAAGAATCTGAATGGGAACTATTTCTAGAGGTGCGGGAAGAAGGTTTATCTTCAGCTCCATTTTTGGATGGCAAATGAGGCCCAATAACTGATGAACCATCTTTGGATCTATTCATTTAAAAAGAAAGAATAAGATAAATTATTTTTTTTAAAGGGTTTCCTTCTGAAAACTTGCGATTGCCCTCGTACTTTTTCCATAAGCATATTTTCTATACAGATGTTTATAAATAACTGCCTTCATTCTCAGTGCCACCCAGTGGTGAAAGTGGGAAAAAATAAGTGGGGGGATGCCTTCAATTAGAATGCCATGTCCTATCCCCCTCTCTATGGGTTATGGATTTGAGAGATGTAAGAAGTGGGGGGATGGATAGCCATTTTCTTGAAAAGTGGGGTGACGCGTCACCCCGCGTCTACCCACACTTTCAGCACTGGTGCCACCAGTCTCAAAGAATTATTTTATTTTTTAATTCAAAATATTTATCACCTAACTTGCTATGGTAGATTTATTTTTACAAGTAAACCAGTTATGAAATACATTTTATGCTGGTTAGGTAAGGTTTTAATAATCGTCCTACTAGAGCTACACATGGGCTATGGGCGACGAGTGTCGTATTATAGAACCACAGTCAAGTGACGAGCCGACACCTGAATAGGCACCCAACGCAACCGTTAAGGGCGACATTGTAAGCAGCGTTACACATTTTATGCTGGTATTTACAGTAAAAGGCAATAGATACTTTAGGGAAAATGCTGTCCAGTACAACAGTACAATGCACACTTTACTTACTTTGAGCTTTTTCCAGATTTCGCATTAACTGCTGCAGGATCAGGTTTACCAAGCTGCTCTCCATCAGAACCTTCTCCACCAAAACTTGTTATAAACATTATTTTACCAGCTTCAGGCGGGGAACGAGAACGAGATTTGGAGATTGAAGCTCGGCTGCAAAACAATATTTTAAGAAATTATAGCGTGTTTAAAACACATAAGGATATAAACTTGCTTTTTAAAAATGAAAACTATAAAATAAACTGTGCATATTTGAATAGGCTTATTTTAATAGGTACAGGGTAGACCAAATTGAGGTTTCTATATGAAGAAAATTTTTCAACAATTTATGAAACCAGTTATTAATTTACTATAAAAGTAAATTAATAAAAGCATACAGTTTAAAATTTCATTTTCACTTTTCAACCATTGAGTTACAGTCAAAGATCTAATGACCTCTTGACAGCTAAGAAGAGAATATGCAAGATATCATTAGATAGTTAATAGAAGAAATTTTTTGTTAATTTTTTAATGTTCCATTAAAAGAACTAATGAGTAAGAATACTTACTTCATCGGGGTGTATGTTGGACTTTCTCTGGCAGCATAACTAAAAACATTAAGGTAATTATTTATTAATTATATGTTGGCGTTAACATAATTATATCACATCAGTAAGTTAAATGGTATTATATAAGTACCTTGGAGGGCTAGTAATTCGCCTGCCAGCTAACTTTTTTTCACGTAGGGCACGTCTTTCTCTGCGTGATTTTCTACCCTGAATTGAGAAAGAATTATATTATTTTAATACAAAAAATTTCAGTAGCAATTGGAAACTATGAACCCAAAAATTTTATCGAAAAGCAAACACATAATAAATAGTACCAATTTACGAATGATATAAACTGAACCCCTATTTTTAAGGCACAAATATGCACATGACTTTTTTTGTTTGCAAAGATGAAACTAATTAGTGTTCGGCATAAAATTGACACTAATTTTAAACTACAGTTTGAGAAACATGCCAATGAACTACAAAAACATGACATAAAGCAAATGAAATAGTCCAACTACGAAATCATACTATTCTAATAAAAAAATGAAAAAACATTGCCCAGGCACATATATTTGTTTTTCAAAACAAATTTCGAGAATTTTTCAACAAATGTTTTCAAATTCAATGAATAAAAGTTATCTTACCTTAGGAGCAAAAGATTTAACTTGCTGTTTAAATATATTTTATTATACTGAAAATCTATCCAATGAACTTTATCACACAGAGGGTTCAGATTGAAAATAAAATAATTGGCTCAACCAAATGTGCAAGATTATAGAAATTTTAGAAATTTCTCATTTTTTTATAAATAAAATGCGAATTTCAATTTGCATCACATAATAAATTAGTCCAAGCAAAAGATGATTCATTTCATAAGTATATAAGATTCGATTTTTTACTTTATCTTTAACTAGTAGGGTGTCAGTCTTAGTTAAATATATGTAATATTTTATCATAAAACTTGATGTTTTGTCTGATATTTATAAAAAGAAAAAACTTCTGAAGTACAAACAAAGTACTTTAATTTTAATTTAATTTTTAAATTATTTACTTGACAAAAAACATAATTGGTAATAATAAAATTTAACATAAGAGCCTTTGTGACATGGAACTTTAGTAATAAAGGACATGGATAAGAGACTTATATAAAACCTATAACTATCTAACTATAGCAGGTCTATTCCTCCCCCTTCCACGAGAGCAGTTTTCTTGGAAATGGGGTGATTTATGCCCAACCCTACATGTTTAAATACTAACTGTTTTGATTGTAAACCTCAAGCGTGCTAGGATTAGATAAGCGATGCCCCCCCCCCCTTTCCTAGAAACCCAGTGAAGGGATGGGGGAAGAAAGTCTTTTCAAAGCTTACATTCTGGCTAGAAATGGTATAATAGAAGGCGAAAAGATGGCGCAATACTAAGTGTAATGTGACCATTTAAATAAAGAAATGTGCTTCAACAGACAACTACATCAATCACAAAGTTATAACTCTTCGTACCATCCAAGTAAATAGTTTACACAGTATTCATCAATCCAGATTCTAATATATCTACAAAAACTGAATCAATTATTTGACACTCACCGAATACATGGCCTTTTCTTCCTCGATTTCTCTTGCAAGTTTCAGCTGCTCTGCTTCATCCTTATCTTGGAGCAAATATCTGTTGAAATTTCCTTTGAGCATTACTACCAGAAACTAGTTGTGCTTACAAATCACATAACATTTTCATATTATCTCCACATTTAAGGAACAAAATATATAGAAGGCCTAGTGGGAAACCAGTGTCAGTTTTTTTAAGGAAAAGAAGCAGAACTTGGGAGAGAGCAGATAAAATCTCTTACGTTATAAAGTCCTCATCTACCATCCCGTATTTGATGGAATGAACGTTCATTTCTGTGCATTGGGCTGGTGTCAGCATGTTGACATCGACAGTCACATCTGAAAGAATATTTTAAAAACATGTTAGCATTAAAAACAATTAAATTTACACAACCAAGTAAAATTAAGACAACCTTTTATAAGGCCATTTTTTTTACAGTAATGTTACGTTAAAGTATTTCTGGGATTGAGATTGATTTATAAAGAAATTCATTCAGCTCATTACCTAAAATTAATTTTGATTATTAAGACCATTTGTTTTCGGTGGGAAGTATGTTTCCCATTGCCTGCTGGGAGCTATTCAAACGTATCGTCCATAGGAATCCTGCATTAGTTTTTTATGTGTTTTCTGAAGTTATCAGGAGATGGCAGCACTAATCAAAATTGAGGAAGTTGCTGGGAAATATACTTCCCACAGCCTTATAAAGGGTTAGTTCGCAGTGTTTATTTAATTGCTACAAGACAGACACCATATTAACCAACCCAAATGCGACCAAGGGCAAGACGGTTAAGAGAATATCAGGTTAAACCGTAGAAGAAGTGTAATAAATTAGGGTTTTGGTGTACATTTGATTGCACATTCCACATTGTCATAGTGATCTTTGTCTCATAAATACAAAATTAAAATAATATGTCATTTTATTAAAGTATTGTAAGTTACATACACCATTACACAAACAATATCTTTTTGTTTTTGAAGCCTAGAAGTTCAGAACTTGCTACATAGTTCCATATTTATTATTTGATTGGCATCACATGGGAATTGATATTTTTTAAGATATATTTTACACTTTAAGGTCAGTTAAAGAAAACATCCGATTCAACAAAGTCCGGTTAAGTCAAGAGGAATCCCCTAAATGTTACAATTAAATAACAAAAAAAGTATTCACAAATTAAAGCACAAACATACAATATTGAAAGTGACCCAACAGGAACAAAAAAAAACAGAAATCATTGATTAACTTGATATCTAATACCCAAACTACCAATGATTAAAACTAACTCTATGCTTTCACTTTACCAAAATGATAAAATAAACAAACATTAAAAAGTGGTCGAGCAACAAATAATTTTAGAAAATATAACTAAACATTGCATATACCTAAATCAATGTCACTTAAATCCTCTTCCTTTTCTTCTTCTAATTCTTCCTCATCATCTTCATCTTTAGGTGCACTGCTTGGTCGAGGAGGGGACTCAGTGCTATCTTCATATACATAGCCAATTGCAGCTTTTTTATCGGCATTCCTAGGAAAACAAAAACATGATCAATACATCAGCTTTAGTAACAAAGGAAACTTTATAATTTTCATTGGTTGAACAATTATTTATTTGACAATTATTATTAATTTGGTTAAAAATTTATTTTGCCTCTGAACTCTCTGAGTGATAGTTTAGTTGGATAGCTTTTCAGCATAATAAATTATATTTAAACAGTAAGTTAAATCACTACTTCTAAGGTAAGATAATTACTTTTATTTATTGAAGTTGAAAACATTTGTTGAAAAATCCTCAAATTTTTTGTTGAATATGCATATTTAGTAATATTTTTATTGGTAATATTAGTATATTGGTTATACATATTTATAAAATATAAATATTTTATTGGTTATATTTAGTAATATTTTTTCTGGGCAAATAATGACTTAAGATATTTAAAAATGTTTTTTATGTATAATATTATTGGTACCAAAGATATTTAAAAACATGGCTTGAGCATTAAAAATGAGCAATTTATAAAAACTAACCCACACAAAAATGTGTATAGATACATATATACATTCAATTATACAAAAGCAGTGAAAATAAATTTTTAACATCTGTAACAAAAGAATCCAATACTTAACATTTTAACTAAATTTCTGCTACTTTGTACATTATTTAATGTTTTATGTTGAATTTTCTTAAGTTCAGTATAAATAAGGTGAAGGATATAAAATGAAAATTATAAAGATTCGATTGTCCCCAAAGAATTTCCTTAACCCTTTCAGTCCCAAAAATTTACTACACTACAGAAACATCTGATATTCACAAAATAAGCTTATTTTAGGTCAAATATACGAATTCCATAAGAAAAAAAATTCATTTCAATTTTTTATATGGTTTTTGAAACAATGCCAAAATTCTTTAACTGTGGAAAACAACAAAATAAAAATATATATTTTTCATAAAAACATTTTGAGTTATATATTTTAAGGTATCTGACCATTTAATTAAAAAAAAATTTAGTAATTATTTTAAATGAAATAGTTTAAATTGTGTTTTAAATTTGTGGAACTGAAGTGAACTTATCAAAAATCAGGAGAAATGCTTGTTGACTATTTTCTAAATAAAAAAATAGTAGTTCTGACTTCTATTGAGATTAATGTAAAATATTGTCAAATAGAACACAGTGTGAAGAATTGAAGGATGTGTGTTTGGATGTCACAACGGGACATAAACATTTTGAAAAAAATATTGAAAGTGATGATGCCAAATGGCATCACTGGGACTGAAAGGGTTAATATTGCCAACATATTTTTTCATTAAAATAAATTAATAATAATGACAACCATTTTACTAGGAATAAATTTGGAAAGATAAAATCTTACTTCTTCTTATCATCATCTATTAATGGTTTGAATATACCAAAACGTTCTTCAATAAAGATTTGATGGAGAAACTTATCTTCACCCACTAAAAAAGAAAACACATTAATAATCAGACATGGTACAAGCTGAAGAAAAAAAAGCTGAAACTTTTTTCCTTGTACAAATTACGATAGCAAAAATTTTCAATTTGCGAACGATGGATTTTTGTAATAATAAAATAAATAGTTAACATTTGTAACCAAAATAAGACATAAACAACAAGATAATTGGCCTTACTATATAATTCCTAATCAGATAAAATATAAGAACATTTTAAATAATAAGTAAAAAAATCATTAAACTTTCTACAAGTAAAAATATCTAAAATTTATTCCAATGAAATTTATTCTGAATGTTGAGTTCAAATCGCTCCAAATTAAAATAATTTCTTTTATGAAATATAAATTTTCTGAATTAAAGAATATTCTTCACTCATCTTTAGCTGAAATCTGGAAAATCATGAAACTAAGTCGATCCTACTATCCTGAAACTCCGGTGATTGTAACATCGCGAAACTCTGGCGATCGTAACATCACGAAACTCCGGCGATCGTAACATCACGAAACTCCGGCGATCGTAACATCACGAGACTCCGGCGATCGTAACATCACGAAACTCCGGCGATCGTAACATCACGAAACTCCGTCGATCGTAACATAACGAAACTCCGGCGATCGTAACATAACGAAACTCCGGCGATCGTAACATAACGAAACTCCGGCGATTGTAACATCGCGAAACTCCGGCGTTAATAACATTGCGAAACTCGTGCGATCGTAACATCGTGTACGACGGCGCGTGATTGCTTTTTCTTTCGTTCCGAGTTCCGACGCTACGCTACCCTCTATCCCTATATACACACACAAAAATTTTAATGCAAATTTGCATCGATCTCGGGGATTATTGTTAGGGAAAAACCATGTATTTTCCCCGACCTGCACTCACGAGTAATATGCAAATTCTTCCGATTTATCTTGCACACCGTCATCGGCTGCGCGATTCGCCATATGATGTAACGGGGTGATCGCATCCGCTGGCAGTCGGTGATTGGTGTGACGCAATTACCAGGTGAGGGCGTTTCTGCCATAGCGGAGCTTAAATACTTTTGCCTGATTCTCTCGGTGTGACTTTTGATCTTGTCTAATGAGATATTTCAACATCCTTAATCGCTGCACCAAAACTGCCACCATCTAGTCAAATATATATTTATATTTTAATGAAGTTTACGTTCTTGAAGATCTGCAATTTATTTCAACTCTGCTGCCCAACATTCACACTAATAATTATAAATTTCCGAGTCAAAAAAGCGGATTTTCGCGTTTCCATGGAAATGTACCATGTCTGAATAATGGATATTTTACAGTGTCAGTTTAAACTAAATATAACTTATATTTACAACAGCTGGTAGTTTCAACTTATATTTTTGAGTAATTAACTTACCACCAAGGAAATCATTCTGAACTAAAGTACGATATCTTTCGTAAGCTGCTTGGCGATCTTCACCAGCTACCCCTTCCTCAGATCTAAATAAAAAATATTACACATTAAATTCTCCCGTACAATAAATGAATGTAAAAAAATACAGGGGGAAAAGAGGATGTGACAATTGTAAATGAAATGTTTCGATAAAAAGGTAGTTTAAAATTAATTTACATTGCTCATAAACCTAGTCCATAGATATTTTTATTTATATACTATAAACTTTAAAACCTTTAATTTTATCACATTAATAACCAATGAACAAAAAAGCCATTCAGGCATTGGAAAAACTAACAATTTCAACATTTCTTAGACAATCAAATAAAACTAGAAACCAATTAAGTAATCAATAAAAAAACACAAAACCACAAAACCACTTACAAGAAGCAGAGAGCTTTTCAATAGCAAGCAATGATTTTACAAAAAATTCAAGGAACCTACTTATTTGAATTATATTCTGGAATGATATCAAGATGAGCTCGAACATCAAACCTATCAATTAAATTGTCAGAGTGACCTTGCCATGGCATCCTGAAAATTTCAAAGAAAAGAAAAATTATAACCTGCAAGTAAAATAAATAAGTAGATCAAACATGTATTAATGTAAACTGCTACAACAAAAAGCACAACAAAGTTTTGGATTCCTGCATGCACAGTATATTATACAGACAAGAAATGGAAAATTCACCCAACTGAACTTAGTTTTAAGAGGACAAATACCCATTTTCCAAATCTAAATTAATACTAAATTGAAGAACATGTAAAATAATGAGAAATTATCAATTTTTTACTATCATTTGGACACATTCCAGCTCCTTATTTGCTAGTAGCAGTTAACTAGTAAGTATTTTTTTGCTAATACGAAAAATATGACACGAGTCCCAAAAGAGGCAGAAAATAACATGTTAGGTTAGTTTGAATTACCACCACACTAGAGCTACATGAGGGCAATTCGATGACAGCACGTATTTATCTACTGCATTAAACCCAAAGTTAAACGGGGTTTGCTTTAAAAGGCCAAACACAAAATACAGGTATTCTAAGAATGCACCAATGGCTAATTCCATCTAACTGAAGAATTTTTTTTTAAATCACAAACAAAAAAATTTATTTGATTTTTTAAAAATTAAATCAATTAAAACAAATTATATTATTTATTTGCAGTAAGCGTAGATCAACTATTCCACTATTTTCAGTCATAATTCCATTTAAATTAATGCAAATGCTTACTATAAAGCTAGAAAAAATTAATTGGTAAAGCTAGCGAAAATTAAAAATGTATGTGTTATACATAATTACATTGTGGCAGGGCTATCAGCAGCAATGGCCACAGCTGGGTCAAGATGAATTTTTGCAGGCCGGCCATGTACTTGTAAAAACTGGGCAGGGTCTTGTTTCTAAAATAAAATTTATTTCAATATCACAATATTAAGAACAGCTATGATAAAATAGCTAGTCTCTATTAATCAATTTGTGTTATCTTACCAAGCACTGAAAATACTCAAATATGGTAAAACTATTATGGCAAAATATGGTACGGTAATAGCCTAGAGGCCCAGTGGCTTAGTGGTAATGCTTCATATTGCCATGCCACAGGTCCGGAGATCAAATCCTGGATTGGGCGAGGTTGACCCATCCTTTCATTCCTTGAGTGGGTCGATAAAATGGAAACCAAGCACGTTGGGAACTAAACACAGGGGATTCCGCACGAGGCTAACCACCTTACCGGGACATATGCCTAGCATCCCAGAGCCCTAGGTCACGAAAGCTGAAATGGGCACAGCAGGCCTTGGCCCAGTAATGGGCTGTTGCGCCAAGGAGTTTTTACTGTACTAAACAATCCACTTTATATTTCTTCATAGGTATAGCAACCACAGGAAAAAATTTCAATCTTGACAAAGAGCAGACATGCCATTATATCATAGGTGTACCCAATTTTAATGGGCAATAAATCAGAAATGACAGAGCCTTGTAAATTAATTCCTTAATAGGCAGTGATTAAGTTACTCAAACAAGCTTGAGGAATTATAAGAGATTAAGATAAAACTACAAAAAAAATAACCTAATAATTTGATCATAATTATGAAATGACAATGTTTCATTTATAAAGAGGAAAAAAAATTTCAAAATTGTGCAAATACGAAGGACAATTAACAGCAATTAAACCTCCTTACGATTTTTTCATAATAATCCCTTCGTCTTTCAGCTCTCCTTTTGTAATCAACCATCATTCCTCTTATCTTCTTCTCCTGTTTACGCGCTTCATGCCACATCTAAAATTTTAAAATATACAAATATTAATTGTATCCGCATTTTTGATCATTACAACGCATACAATAGACATAAAAATCTGAAATATATACAAGGGAAGCCGGGGTCAAATTATAATGGATCTTAAAAAGTTTAAATCCCATTTTTACTTTACGAAACAAACAAAGAATGAACTAAACCTTGCTATTTTGTGAATTACAAATGGATTCTGAAATAGATTTATATTTAAAAACCAAAACTTTAAATTAAAGAAATCTTGCGGAAAACATGGCGACTCTTTTTTCAAATAAAAAGTTGAGTAGTAAAAACAAATGGACAAACTCAAATATCAGTCCATATTTTGTTTGTTTTTAAAAAAAATTGAACAACTAAATTTAAAATATTAGAGCAGCACATTAAAAAAAATTAATACTTTTTCAAATTTCATAAATTCACATAAATATTCAAATTTGTGGTATTTTAGACAAAGTTAACGAGAACAAATATTTAAAGCTCGCAACCACTACGCGCCTGATCTTATCTTAAAAATATGTAAACAATAACAAAACAGGAAGAGGGAGGCATAATAAGCTCTTGCCAAATCTAATCTGTCCAGTGCGTAAAATAAAAAATAAATGATTAAAAAACATAAGTTTAAAAGTTAATCTATATAATAACTAGTAATGCTGTATTCAATTTCGAGCTATTTAAGTTGTCGATATGAAGAGGTTATGCCTTCTTTTTCTACCCATTTTCGGTTTCGTATGCTTTTACTATATTAAAAATTCTCATGATGAAGAAATATATTCGGATCTAAAAGATGTCACATCAGAAATTGAGGTAGTTTTTAAAGACTTGGATAGTAATAATGATGGCATTCTAACTTTTGATGAATTTTACAATTTAAAGAGTTATTATAGAATTTTGAGACGAAATCAAGCTTCAGAATATCTTCACCTGGTAAGTATCATATGTATATTTGTATTATTTTGTTTTTCTACGGTTTTTTTTTTGTTATTTTATAATAATTTTTCGAATTTTTAAACAGATTCAAGGATTTCCTGATCTCCCTGTACAATTAGGAGAACAGATCATCAACATAGAGGCCACCTTCAAACCTTTACTTTTGAAGTCTCTCACGAAAAAGATATCTGATTTGTCCAAAGTAATACTTGTTCATTCCAAAGTTCTTAATTTTTTAAAAAGATATATGAAGAGTACACGGGAAGAACCACTTGATTTCGTAGAAGACTTTCCTTAATAGCCTCTTTTGGGATGATAGCTAAAAATCACCTAAACTAGTGTAAAGAAACAGGTTACTTGCTTTGTTTTTCTTTTACGGCAACCCTGATTCACGCCAAAGATTGGACACAAGTAACACGTTAGTACTGCAAATGAAGAACCGAAGGAAAAACCGGTTTCCTGTCGCCAATGTCCGCCAAGCAGACACATAAAGTCCTAAGACTCCTAAAAAATCAGTGGTTCTTCCCGTGTACTCTTCATATATTAATTGCATTAACTGTCCAAAGTTCAGGGTTATGATAAAACAATCTGGCTTCTTGACTGGACTTTCATTGACAAACACGAACAACAAGAAATTTTATGTATAATTATGAACAAATTACATTTAACTGAGCAATTGATTGTCTTAAATAATTTTAAAATGAACGGCATGTTTCTTATAAAGTAAGATTCTTAATTTATATTTTTATAAACAAAACACACACAAAACTAGTTCATGAAACAACTGTAGCCATAGGTCTTAGCTAAACTTCACTGTTTCTGAACACAGGTAATGCCTAAATATTTTCTTAGCAGCTTTCCCAATATTATTATATATGTATTAGATTTCTGACATTAACTGTAACACATGAATTGATAATTATAAAAAAGTGTCAATTCTAAAAAAAAACATTTTATCTGCAAAAACTTCTCTTTTCACTAAAATGCTGAAATGGGAAGAAGTATAGCAAAATTCTCTCATGGACTTGAACCTTTTTAACACTTAGTATTTTGCGTGTAATTAGATTTCTAAGCTCCTCGGCACAACAGCATATTAGAGGGCCAAGGCCTGCCATTCCCATTTCAGCTTATGTGACCTAGGGCTCTGGGGAGTTAGGCATATGTCCCGGTAAGGTGGTCAGCCTCACACAGAACCCCCAGTGTTTAGTTCCCAAGCATGCTTGGTACCCATTTTATCGACGACCCACTTAAGGGATGAAAGGATGGGTCCTAATAGATCCTAGTTTATGTTTTCTCTCAGAACAGAGTTAGTTCTCTTATCCACTTTTATAAACCATCCACTTCCTTAACTACCCAAAATTCTACTGTTATAAGGATTGCCAAGGTTTTTGAAAACCTTGAAAAGTTCTTGGAAAAAAACATTGATTTTCAAGGGCTTGAAAGTGCTTGAAAAACATTATCCACCTTGAAAAGTCCTTAATTTTTTGGGCTGGGGAATTTATCTTGAAGTGTTGCAAATATTAATTTTGGCTTCATTAAAAACACTTTTTTAATGTGAATCAGCTCCTACTTTATTTTTTTATTTTGTTTCTATAATCCAAGAAGGCAAAGCAAGTGATTTTAGGTTGATTTGTTGATAACTTAATGATTATTATATAACACATATTTAAGTTCATTTGAAAGTTAGAGAGCCCTTAGTTGTTTTCCTAAATGAATTTTTAAAAACTATCGTGAAATTTAAGTGTTGCATGTTCGAATATACAGTCCTTGAAAATGGAGAAATGTATCCTTGAAAAGTCCTTAAAAAGTCCTTGAATTTTTTTTATCAAAAAGTGTGGCAACCCTGATAATATGTTTTAACAAGAAGTTCTAAAAGAACTAAAATAGCCTACTTTCCTGTTACTTAAATACTTACTAAAATTCTTATCTTGAAAAAACTAGGTCGTTACAGTGAGTGACATCAACAACCGTTTCTACATTAAATTTATATACATCAGAATAAATTTCACTAAACACAGCATCCAGCTATAATTTCAACTTCTAAAGCAATTACGTATTTTCATTAATTTTCTATCGCCAATAAAATAAATATTACTTATCGTCCGCATGATTATTTGCAGTTATAAATAAATATTTAATTATTCGCAGAACAAAAACCATAAAACTACTTCAAAATTCACTTAAAATAGGAAATGTAAATTAACAAGTAGGTTTGTAACAGAATCTGTCACTTAACTCGCTTCCACAAGTAAAAAGGCGCCAAACACAGCATTAATTCTTTAGTTAACATTTACCCGCTAAAAATTCGGCTAGTTTCATTTATTTTATTTCGAAAATTAAATAATTATTACTTAAATCGTTTGCAAAAATTTATATTTCAAAGAATAAATATGTAAATAGTTCTCGCTTTTAAATAGAATGAAAACGTTGCATACCACTATACAAAGACACTCGAAGTTAAATATATTCGACGTCATTTCAAATTGATAGATGTCGCAAAAATAAATGTGAATTTATTGTCTAAAAGAATTAGTTTCTCGCGCGATTGTCGCGATGGCAATGGTGATTTAATTCTAATAAAAATGGCTTCCTATGCTTTTTAAATGAGCATTAAACTTTGCAGTTTCTTAAATAATTGAATTACTTAGAATTCGAATTCTTTTCTGAAATTTTCAATGTATTCTAATTTCGATGCGCTGAATTTTTTGACGTATCTCACTTGTCCGTAACGTTTGTAGTTAATTTCAGCGATTTAAATGACTCGAAATTGAATTTCAATGCTAATTCAATGGGAAATTCGTCGTCAAATAGTAGATTTATGTCCGTCTTGTCGTACAGACAGACGGACAAAAAGTATGAAAGTTAGGTGTCTGAGGTTATACCTTTCTTATAAAAAAAGAATTTTTGAGATCGGATTGATAGAACTGATTTTGGAAGGGGGGTACGGTCAGACAGACAGACGGACGAACGGACATCGACCGCATGTCAATACCTACTTTTTCATTTTTTTTTAATTCTTCGAATTAAAAAAAAAGAGAAAAGTAGGCTAAAAAATATTGATTTCTTAAAAAAGTAATAATTGTCATAAGATAACTATTTTTCTCTGATATCCATACTAATACATTAACCTTTCCATTTTCAGGAAGAACTTAATCCCCTCCAAGGACTGCTAAACTGGAACCGACCTTTTAAAGAAAAGCACCCGTTTGGCTCCAAAGCTTTTTCTACATTTCTCCCTCCAGAATCTGATGTAAAACCAGGATATACGTGGTGGATAGTTGAACCTAGCAAGTATGCTGGCTCACCTCCAAACAGAAAGTATTTTCCTACAAAGGTTCCCCAAAAACTTCTCATTTTACATGCATTGCTCAGTTTGTTTCATCCACAGCCTTTTCTTTGGACTCGTTTCGCACCTCAAGGAACAGTAGCAATTGTAAGAGCTGCTAGTGAAAATTTTTATGACATAATTTTCAGGTAATTTTTTATTTTATTTATTTATCGCATGTGTATGAATCTCTTCTGTTTTCTACACTTGGATTGTTAATATTTATTAATTTTTCCACATATTCAAATTATTTTTCGTTAATTATTTGTGATCCTTTTATTAGGAGTTTTGTGCACTCTTTAACAATATAGTTATTGTAAGTGCCATTATGCGTTTACATGAGCCATCGAATCCATGGAATGCCAAAATCCCTATTAAGAGAAAAAGAGGTCAAGCAGGATTTCTAACCCAAATGATAGTCTGTGGCCGAATCCATTTTATGAAACATCAAACCCGTCCCTCCCCCCTTCATTGGAGGGTTTGCGACACACAACAATGAACCCTGCAATTCCGGTTCTGTCTGGGAGAAGACAAGAGGGAAAAATTGCTTAGTTTGCTCTTCAATCCATGGATTCGATGGCTCATGTAAAGGCGCCTATTGTGTAACTTTGAAATGCAGCAAATTTTGAAGAATGCACACTATTTAATTAATCCTTAAATTATTAACAAATTATATTTCCTTAGTAGATGGTTATAAATACCTTCTCTGTGATTTAAAATTTAATAAAATTATTAAATTTATAGTTTTTTAAAGTTTTTTTTTTTTGGGGGGGGGGGTAAAAAAAAACCTGACTGTCAGGTGACTGGTGGTTTTTCCATCTGTATCCTTCAGATTGTTAAAATATTCATGAAAGCCAGGACAGCAGCTCATATTCCTCTAAGTTTCTATGATGGCTGTAATATTAACTTTTTTTTTAAATGTTGATTTCTTAATGTATAATGTTTATAATAATAAGTTTATGGTGTGTTTTTATTTACATTTTTGTATATTTAATTAAAGCAAAACTCCTATTAAGTTTGCAGTATAGAAATGTTCTACGAGAAAAAGGGTAAATAGTTCTCATTTTCGAGTGCGAGAATCAAATAAAAAAAGATATTTCACATTCAATAAACCAATTTATTCATTATTTCAAGACATATTTTTATTAGTATTTGCTTCAGTTAGAGTGTTATTTTAATTATTTTTTCCATCGATTTTGACGTAACAGGGCGAACGAATAGCAGGGCGGACGTATCATGTAGGAGTAACCAATCAGAGAGGCAAAATTCTGTTTGTTTACGCGTGTTTCCTCCACATAGAACTTTTTTATGCTGAAAACTTAAGGTGTGTTTTGGTATAGGCATTTCAATGGGAATACATTTATTTCATAGGGTGCATGCTGAGTTCCAAATCAATCAGCCCCCACTCCATCCATTTTGGTTCACACCATCTCAATTCCAAGGACGGTTAATCATGAACAAGGATGGTACTGTTGTTAAGTTTTTTGCATTGCAAGTACCTGATACTAAACTTAATGTTGGTAAGTCTTTTTTAATAAAAGTTATTAAGTTAATGATAAATATTAAGAGAATACTGCAGTTATTAGATCGATATTTTAGAGCCATTGGTACACCTTTCCAATTTTCGATGTCCCTAAAATTACCATGAGGAATTAGGTTAATCATATCTAGTCCCAACAATTGGAAATGATTTAATCCAAAAATAAATTTATTATTCAAACTAAAACACGAGAATTCGACGAACAAGATTTAAAATTGTCTGTTCTGATTATCCTTAAAAGTTCTAAAAAATAAGATCATTAAATATCTCTTCCTTACTCTGTTTGAAGCGTTTTTCTTTTTGTCTTCAACTAACCCTTTAAAAAAATAATAAGGGTTGCTAAGTAGTTGCAAGAACTATATTTTTCAGTTCATTCCTGTCATTATTAAAGTTTAAAAGGATGTGCTATTCTTTATAACTTAAAAGGACAATCTATAATAATAAAAGAAAGAGTCTGTATGTGTGTCTGTCTGTGTGTATGTCTGTGGATCGCAAAAGACCTACTTAGACTGCACTAAAAAATTCGAAATTTTTAATATAAATTCCTTTTAATACCTAAGTGTGCACCTGAGGCTTAGTTTTTTCATATTTGATTATGATTTTTAATTAATATAATTAGTTTCAAAAATACGTCATCCACGTGGGATTGCGAGACCATAACATGGCTTGAAAATACATGGACCGGGCCGAAACGGGGGCTGAAGCCTTCCTCTATTAGTCTGATTGGTTGAGATATATGCACTCGCCCTAAGGCTGCTTCATCCTCTATTCGTGTTTGCTTTTTTAAGTGTGCATGCACTAACACGAATTTAATTTTGTTTTGATTTTGAGTGCATTTTCACAAGTAAGCATGCCTCTAAAAGGAAGCAATGCGAAGTTAACGGGTTCCCAGTAAGGCGGGACCATACTGCTAGTAAATTATATTTTATGAATTTTCTTTAAATTATAAAACTTAACCTTTTCCTTCTTGCTCCCATGAAAAGAATAGGTTGAGAGGGTGGTCCATTCCCCTAGATGAATGTTAGCTTTGCCTATAATTTTTTTTAATATAAAAAATAAAATAAATGCTTATATCGTTCATAGGCATATTTTTATACAATTTTCCAGGATTAAAAAAGACACTTTTATAACACATTTTCTTAAAAATTATCCGATCGTTAAAGGGTTAGAGGTCTTTAAAAATAATGTGTTTTTAATTCAGACATGGAATGGTTCAGAACAGAAGACGAGATGGAAGTGGATATTGGATATGTACCTGAAATGTCCCTGATATCCTCTGAAATTTCTGTTCCTGGGGATAACGAAAGAGGAGCAAACGAAACACTTTCCTCATTGCAATGGACTTATGAAATTTCTATGGACGATGCAATTGAAACGTTGGAACGTCAGTTTTTTCCTTTCAAAAAGGTACTTAATTCAATTTCAACTCTTAAGTGGTTGAATTATTTTGAAAATACAGAATTTAATGGTGCTTAGCTTTTATAATAGCTAACAATATTTACTTCCTTTTCTTATGAGCTGGGCAGCCCAGTCAGTTAAGCACTCGCTTGGCATGCGGAAGGTCCCAGGTTCGGGTCCGGGCATTGCCAAAATAGCTGCCGACCTATAAACGGCCCATGCAGCCAAAAATGTCTGACAAATAATACCCTGTGTAAGGAAGTGCATGTTAAATATTCTTTTTCAAAGTCCTAACGCTGCGTACAATGTCGCCCTTAACGGTTGCGTTGGGTGCCTATTCAGGTGTTGGCTCGTCACCCGACTGTGGTTCTAAAATACGACGCCTGTCGCTAATAGCCCTCGTGTAGCTCTAGTGCAGTGGTTCCCAACCTGGGGGCGATCGCCCCCAAGTGGGCGATTTGTGTTATCAAGGGGGCAATAAATAGTTTGGGGGCGATAGGGGGGCGATGAACATTCAAAGGGGCAAAATTATAATAATATACTGTACCATTCTAATTTTATTAATCACCTTGACAAGTTAAAAACTGACACGCTTACAAGATTTGATCAAGTTAGAAATTCGTGATTCTATTGTAGATTCATTCTCGTTTGAAGCTGCGGGTTGTGGATAAACTTGATAACTCTTTGCAGACAGAGTTTGTAGATCTTAAGTATGACTGTGAGGCAAAGATCATTTTCAAAAGAGATTATGTGTTAGCCTGCATGAAACTTATTTACACTTATCCACAACTGTGGTGAAAAGCCAAATTACTTTTCATCTCGTTCCCGTCAACATATTTAGTTGAAAAAGGATTTGGTTCTGTTATCATTCAGCTCCTTACTAAACAAAGAAATCAGTTGGACATTTGCCTCGAAAGACTTGCGCATGAACTTGACAAAAGATAAAATAATAATAAAAGTTTTCAAAATTCAATTTTTTCTTTAATTTTTCATTGTCAACTCTCTTAAATTTTGCAGAATCCAGTTCAAAGATCCTATAGTTAATTATTTCACTTTTGTCCTTTAAAAAAAATCTGTTAAACATTTTATTTTTTACTTAAGAGTGCCCGAATAAAGCTGCTTTTATTGTTTTTATACACGGTAATTTGTGTTAAAAATCTTAACATTGCTTTATTAGTTACACTTTAACTTAAATTATAATTAGAGAAAACATGAAACTTAAAAGGGGGCGATATGTGTTAGTCAACCTAACAAAAGGGGCGATGGTCCAGAAAAGGTTGGAAACCACTGCTCTAGTGCAATGATAATTCAAACCTACCTATCTTTTTCTTAAGTAATTGTTAAAATTTAAAAGTCTCAAGTCCTGTCAAACTTGTTACTTTTGCATGGTGGAAACTTATCTCAGAAGGTAGAAAATTAGTTTTAATAGTTGACAGATAAAATAATTGAAGTGACAAGCCTCAAATTCCCCTTAATTAAATATTTAATTGAAAAGTGTTGTTGTGAAGTACACTTTTGTTAGAAAAGTTAGAATAACCCTCATACCTTTATTATTATTCTAATAGTATGACCTGCACCATTATTCAATATTTTGCACCTGCAATAACTAACCTTTAAGCATATTTAACACTGAAAATAAGCTCTCTCTACATTTTTACAGGTGAAATATTATAAGTTTCCTGATGCCTTTTCCAAAGCATCCAATGAAAGCAAGCTAGTACATGGGCTCATTCTGTGGGGTAATTTGGCAGACCAGTCTTGCTGAGGTTCTGGGCGGACTTTGCGAGAATCTGCACTTGCAAGTCCGCCCGTCCTAGACCTTCTTCAGAAACATTTTGTCAGCTTTTGGACAACTGTTGCTGAATTGGAGGTAAGGCTTCAGTTATAGTACACGGGAAAAACCACTAGATTTTTTAGGAGTCTTACCTTGTGCGTCTGCTTGCCTAACATTGGCGACAGGAAACCGGTTCTTCAATTGCGGTACAAACTCTCACTAATCTCTGGCGTGAATCAGGGTTGCTGCGAAAGAAAAGCGAGTAACCGGTTGTGCTAAAAGTATAACTATTAGCATTCAAGTAAAATTAGTTTATTATATCAGAACTTGCTCTCTAGAATGGAATTCTGCTTTGGTAAACCTTAATATCAATATAGTTAGTTTTAGTTAACAATGATAGTTGTTTCTCAAGCAGTAAAAAACTACAGTATTTTCAACAGTCAATAATTTTAATATAATTGAATTTCGTTAAAAAGTGACCTTTTTTTGTATATAAGTAGGCCAAATGAAGAGTACACGAGAAGAACCGTTTGATTTTTTAGGAGTCTTACCTTATGCGTCTGCTTGGCGAACATTGGCGACAGGAAACCGTTTTTTCTTTTGGTTCTTCAATTGTGGTACAAACGTGTTACTCGCATTCACTAATCTCTGGCGTGAATCAGGGTTGCCGCAAAAGAAAAGAAAAGCGAGTAACCGGTTTCTTTAACCAGTTCAGCCGATTTCTCGCTATCATTGCCAAGGAGCCCTATTGAGGAAAGCCTTCTACGAAATCAAGTGGTTCTTCTTGTGTACTCTTCATATGCAAATGTAAAGTTATTTTTTAAATTTAATTTTCGCAAAATTTTGATCTTGTAACTAAATTTTTGTAGTTGTAACAGATTTGTTAATTTTTTTTTTTAAATAATTCATGCTTTTTTAGTTTATATTACAAAATCAAATTAACATGTCTTTAACAGAAAAAAATCTGCTTGTAATCTCTTAGGAATAAAGTTTTATTTTTTGACAGTTAAATCGATTTTCTCTTTAAAAATATATTTAAAAACCTCTATTTAAATGTTGTTTAAAAATTGTTTATTGCCATTTACCTTTTGATTTAATTCAATATTTTGCATGACAGAAATGAAATCGTAACATTTTAAAATAAATCATGTCAGTAAATTATTTAGTGGTTATAAAATTCACTTGTAGTAGGTAAATGTGCCTCAGTATTTATATTTATTACTTGAAGGTTGTCATTGTCAGTATATTTAATTTATAACATTTTTTTCTTTTACACTTTAAGGATATCGTACAAGAAAATCCAAATCCAAAGAATTCTCTTCTTGCTAAAACATGCTTGAACAATTATGTATTTCCTGTTGAATCACTAATCCTATTTCCAAATGGCAGTGTTATTCATCATGTTAATGCTAATGATTTATTACAAATGGTTGAAAAGGAATCTTTATTTTCGTAAGTTTATGTATTTATTTTAATTCAAATGTATATAAAGTTTCAGTATTATTGATTCAGTCGTATTTTTCAAAGTAAAAAAATATATGTACTTTATTTTAATGTGTTTTACCCAGTTAGAAAGTTGATTTAAATAGTTATTTAAGCTTTCATCTTTATGATAACAATAATTATGTTGTACAATGATTTTTTTTCTGCCATATGAAACTGTGAAATTAATGACTCTGATGTTAAAATGTTAATACACTTGAATTATTCAATTATTACTTTATGCAAACAAGCAGCATATTTTTAGTAAAGAAAATGAATGTATCAGAAGTTTGACGTTTACCCTTTGATTAAGCATTGCACTCGTTACTTTAATCTATTTATCTAAATTGAAATCCCGCCTCTTCTATTTTATCAATAAATATAAATGTCCCCAATAATCTTTTTTTAAATTGCATGCTTATACATTTATGAGCAACCATTTATTGTAGTTACAAAATAAGCAATTTTTTAAAAACATATATCTATATTAATAAAAAAAATTCCTGTTTTAATTTTTTTTTTTTTTTCAGAATTCAAGATCCATTGGAAACCCTGTATCATCAATTTTTACAAAATGCTTTGTTAATGAGTAAAGCAATCAATCCTATCTACAAAGAAGAATTATAATGACGGATTTTTTTATTTAAATATTTGGTGAATATTTAACCGGTGCAATATCATATTTCAATGCAATGCATTTATATTTTAATATATAGTGTTAGGTCTATTTGTACGTTTCTAATATATAATCTACTGTGATACTTTAACTCTATTAGTCTGTTCAAATATATATCTATATTAGATTTGTTTTTAAAATGTTACTTAGACTGTTAAAAATATTTGTTCAGCATGTTAAAAACAAAATGCTTATCCGATGCTGTTTATTATAACTTTTATGAATATACTGATTTATAACCATGAATTATTCAATTAATTTGTGAAGCATTTTATCAAGAAATCTCATTGTTTTTATTTATAAAATTATTGCATTTACTGTTTTTGTTTGTTAAATTTTTTATGCTCAACAATTTTGTAATCGGAACTCCAACTATTTATGCCCATCACAAATCATCTTTAAACAAATCATTGATTTATATATATATGATCAAATAATTTTTTGTGATTTTTTACCTTTGATTTAACAAATTTTATTGACAATCAAATGATTAGTTTTAAGTTGGAAGTGTAACTTAGAAGGCTAGTGAAAGTCAACAACTTATATTCTTTGTTTATTTGCCCCCTTTTCTGACTTTAAGTCTGTGGTCCAGGTCCTTTTTATTTGCGCAAAAAAATACTCCACTAGCTGAAATTGATTGCTGGAGTAAGCTAAGTAATGGCTCCAATTTGTTTGCAAAGGTTTTTCAGAAATCTCTTACATATATGGTGTCTTAGTAACGAATTATAAATCAGGTTTGTAATGAATTAAAAATCTCACTTTAAAAATTTCCTACCCATTTTTCTCTTGTTTTTTATAATATATTACAACTTATTCTGTACAATTTTTATACAAATTTTTTTCTAGTATATAATATTTCTAAAACTTTCATAATTTAATTGACAAGCTTCAAGAATTATTGTTTAATAATTAATAAAATATGTTTGACTCTTAAATACTGCAACTAAATATTTCCTTCCTACCTATATAGTATTTACTTATGACAACTTTTAACATTGTGAACTACTAATATATTTGTCTATGCTTCTTGCATTTATAAGGGCTTACTAGCTAAACTTAGGCTGAATGTGCTTTTATAACAAGCTTATTAATACAAGTGTTCAAATTTTACAATGAATATAAAAGTATTGCACATCCTTTAATAAAATTTTAAGCACTTTTTTGAGAACATGTATCAATTATTTTGTAGTTCTATGATACTGTACTGTAAAACACTAGCTGGGAAGTACAGTGGAAGATTTGGCTACCATAATAGTTTGATACATATTTGAAGAAAATTGTTATGAACTTGATATTTCTGTGAACAAAGTATGTCGTACTTAATGCTCTTCTATTTCGGTAAATCTATATGTATGCATTTAAGATATTATTTATCATTACTGTGAATGTATTTAATGTTTGATCTGAATGTTTAGATCTGAATTCTACCTTGTCCTTTTTTATGATGTTTAATGTCCTTGTTATTATTAATATGTATGCTCACATTTTTCCTTCCATGTTTAGATATTGCAAAATCGCTCTTATCTTTAAAAAGGTATACTTTTCTAAAGGCCAATTAAGCTTTCTGCTCAATCATTGTTCTTGTTATAAAATATGTTTGTACAAATTTATCTATAAGAATAAAAATATATTTACAAAATATCTTGTTATTGTTTTCACAATTGAAAACTGCGTAGTTTGTATATTAGTATAAGCTATTTTATCAAATTGTGAAACCATCAACTATATTTGCACAACTGCTTTGTCATTTTAAAGAACTAACTTTTCATTAAACAACTGTGTTAGATATTCAGCTTAGAAAATAAAAAGCTAATACGTGCTTGCTAATAGGAGAGTACCACAGAGGAGGAGAGGATATATATATCTTATCAATGACGTGTGCAAACTTTTTCTTTATGTCTGCTCAAATTTAATGACCTAGTTACCTTAACTGAATCAAACTTAATTGAAATTAAAACTTAGTTTAATGTTAATGCATTTTGTGTCTAAGAAGTCTAAATAAAAATAAGTATATTCAATTTAGCTAAGGTATTGGAATTAAAAATCTAAATTAAACTAATTTCAATGACTTAGGGATTAAACTACGTTTTGTTTTAATTAAACTGTGCGAACTCAAACGTAAGTACCTGCAACTTTTTAATTATCTTTTATTATTCTTGGTTTTAGTTAGGGGTGGAGAATATAATTTATTATGGGGTGGAGGGGTAGGGTAGTTAACATTTATATTCCGGCTTGTGTGCTAGATCAAAAACCCGCTTATAAGCCTTCGTCAAATAAGACAGACAAAGAAAGAGTTTAGACTGTCACAAAGAAAGGAAGTACACCCAGGGCGAAGGCGGGAATCGAACCCGCACCCGTTACAGCGCGCGGACTGCTGGCCTGCGATGCTAACCACTCGGCCATCCGGGCCCCTCATGCGCCGGAGAATACAAGTTTAATTTAAAACCAAGTATTTCAAGGCAAAATAATATATTTTAATTTTGAACTACTAATCAATTAACTTCTTGACTTTTAGAATAATTTATTTACTCTATGTACGCTACAATGCTATTTTTTGAATTTGCTTGCACCTGCATCGTAATAAAGCTTTTTGTGAAATTCTCAATAATACCAAATTAAACTTTTTTCAAAATAATCAACAATCAACTAATTACTTAACTCATTTACTTTTTCAAAATTTTAGTTTACTCCCAAAATATATATTTACTAAACAGTTACCCTTTTTTTTTTGTCCCTAAATTATACAATAAACTGCCTATTCACTTGATAAATAAAAATAATTATTATGCCTTTAAAGAAAACAACTTTTGGTTTTTTAACATATATCAACCACTTGGATCGCTATTTTTCACTTCAATTTGAAGCATTACATACATACCTTTGTACCAACTAATTGTCACTCTAAGTTTCATCTTATTTGTTTGAATGTGTGTGTTTTTCGTGTTTAACTAAAATTCTTTTGTTTTTGTCCGTACGGGTTCAATTTCTTTGGCGTGCTAGTATTAGTTTCAAGTTTCAATTACCAAACATAAAATATAAGGGGATAGTGGAAAATTTGTATTCTTGCTATACCTATAAAGTTCAGTTGAAGTAAAAAGTTTATAATATTTATGTAGTTTCATTGTTCGTCAATGCACAACAAATCGCAAAATTAATACGTGGCCCCTATATCGTAACTATTTTTATTTTTATCTTACGCTTATATTAAATTCATCTGCATTTACGAACCTGATCGTGTCTTATTATAAATTTAATTTAAATAAACATACAACAAACAGGGAAAATACATTAAGCCTCTCCTAGAAACTGCTTGAAAAATGATTTAAAGAGAAACTTTCTTTTAACTAGACATTATCTATGTGTTGAAATATTTATCTTTTTTATAAAATTTCTCTTGATTAGTTACTAGAACTTGATTACTTTCTTATTTATTCATGTTGTATGCAAAAAGTGATATAAAATGATGCAAAAAATGATATTTAAGTTATATAATTTAAGATTTTCAAATTAAACTAATTTATGTTTTACTGGAAGGAGAAACCAAACACGTGGACGACCGAGTGGCCGAATGGTCAGGGCCAAGCAGTTAGAAGGTCCCCGGGTTCGAATCCCGGCATATGGGCATGGATGTTTGTGTCGTATGTTTATTGTATTTGTCCTACGTATGCTACGACATACGATACATGCTCGTAAAATCTGTGAAGTCGGAATATTGCTTTGAAAGCCAGCTCTGAGCCCATTCAAAAATCATATTGTACAGGGTGAGGCAAACAAAAGTGGCCCCGGTCTAGAGATAAGAATTCGACAGAAATGTTGCCAAGTCTAAAACCAATACAAAAACACGTTTCCAAACTGAAGCTATTGATCTCTTCAATATTAAGCCCAAACAAACGCTTGGCGACTTATTTGCCGGCAACTACGCTACGGTTTTAGAAGTTAATTGAAATGAAATATAAACAAGGTTTGTAGAGCTGATTAAGAAAAGTTCCCACTAGTGATTATTTGATTGTTTCGGACGTTATTTATCCTAGAGAATCGGACCTTTTTGTTTGTGGTAATACAAAACATTCTAATTTGATTGCAAGACACAAAATTTTCATTATGGGACGTCTTCATACAATACGAACTAAGATCTGAACTCGCCACTAGTCTATGAGTAGCTCTAATGTGAAGCTAATCCGATCTAACCAATGAAAAAACTGGTTTCAGGCGACTTCAAGAGTTTTTCTCGCAAAGCATTTCAACGTATTCCTATCTCTAGACCGGGGCCACTTTTGTTTGCCCCACCCTGTACATCTAAACTAAGAAATTTTTAGACAAATGGTCTCGAAGCTCGAAGACCAAGTTTGTACAAGACCTCAGATCTAATTCGTACATATTATGTCTTTGTCGGACCTGAAGCTTATATTTTCAGACGTCTTGCAGACAATTAAATATTAGTTGTTGGATTTGAGATGGCACAATTAAATTCATTAGCTGTATTTTGTAAAGTAATGTATTCTTTTAAAAAAAATGCAATTGTCATGTAAAAAACATTTATTAAAATTTACAAAATATTTACATACATTTTTCAGTTGCAAAAAAAGATTTTTGCCAATACTAAATGACAATGTATTAAAAAACATCAAACGAATACATACATGGTCAAATAAAAAGATTCAAATTTAAAGCATCAATATAAAAAAAAGTTGCATAATGCAATATTTATTCTGCATAATGAGTACGAGAAATATTTAGTATCAGTAAAAGAATGAAGAACAACTTTAAAATAATATTTTCGACATTGCATGTCCAAAAAGCAATTTTTAAAAACGAATGAACACATTAAAGCACTCTTATTTCTTTTCATAGACTAGATTAAAGGATAATTAAAATTCAAAAGAAATGAGTAATTTGCGGTTCACAAACAGAAATTCATTTTTTAAAAGATTTCATTCTTCAATACTACTTAGCTATCACAAGTCAAATTATAATTTTTGACTGATTATTTATAGATATTTTTTCAAAACATCGTTGGAAAAAACGAAGGTACAGGGAAAATTATCTTGCTTAATTATTTTATATTTGTGTCTTTTTTTTTCTTTGCGCCCACGGGACAAGTAAGCTCTAGAGAGCCTAAATAAAAGAACGAACTTATTATTTATCTAGGCACCCTAGTAAGCTCCAATCAAGGAGGATAAGGAAAAGGTAAGCCCCGTGGACTCAGCCCCTCCATGCTCCATGTTTATGCCCTCCTTTAGTTGTATGTAGTAAAATCTGAAAGACAGATGTTCTCAAAAAGTTGATCTATAGTTGTCAGCGTATCAAATGCTAGAACTATTTCCATTAAAACCTAAATAATAATTATAAAACATCAATGCAATCAAATCATGGGGCATCAAAAATATTTTTTTAAAAATCCTTAAATATTTGAAATTCATACCCAAGAGAAATTCTCATAAAAAATAGTTTTTAAAAGATTAACAATTGAATAATGAAATTCCTCATCGAATCGAATCACAAAACATGTGTCTTATAATATCAATTATCTAAGAGGAATGTGATATCAATCATTAAATGTAAAGAATAAACCTTATGTGCTGACAAAAAACATAGGAGATTCCCGCTACTTCGTCACATTTCATGGCAAAAAGTAGTTTTGTGTGACATCAAACAATTATTACTAGAATTAAAATAAAAAATAATATTAATAAACAATGTTTTAAAAAATATATCATAAAACACGATCCAAATACCTAAAAATTGATTCCAAGAACTATTTTATGGAACTGGTAAGGTTATAGGTAAGGTAAGCTGCTTTTTGAATGATTAGGACTTAGTCAAACCTGTCCAAATATCTAAACAGTAGTGACCCACAAAGATATTCACATTGAAGATAGCAAGTCCACAAAAGATCTCATCACCATGCTGTCATGAACATCATATTGCTTGTCCAATATGGGCGACTTCCCATATTGAGAGGAATTTGCCTATTGTAGCTGGGGCTGAAGGACTTGTTCCAGTGCTTTGGGTCTATGTAATAGTCCGGGGCAGAGTGGACTGTAGCTGGACTCATGTGGGCCATGCCCATGCCGATGTAGCGGCACGTCGACAGGGCCACTTGGCGGAATCTCTTCCAGGACTGGAAAGAAGGGGGAAAAAGTTTATTAACAGGAAGTTTTAAAGAACTAAACTAGCCAACTTTCCTGTTACTTACATACACACTGAAATTCTTATCGGAAAGCAAGTAGGTCTGTAACAGTACGATAATTGCGATCATTAACAACCCTTTCTATATTAACAGGTTATGACTTTCTTGGTGGGGGGCAAGATCGCCGAGCACTGCGACTTTAAGTATATTGTACTAAGCCCCAGAAATGACACAAGCACAAGAGACACACAAAGAAAGAGACGACACAAACACATAGACAAATAACAACATTTATTGACAGTCACAAACATCCATGCCTGACCGGGATTCGAACCCGACCCCAGCAGCTCCAAAGGCTAGAATCCTAACGAGTGTGCCACCGGGGCGGCTATAAACAGGTTAACTATAGATATTTGAATCACAGAGAAAATTTAAGTATGTACAAAAAACTTTTTTTTGACTATTTTACTCTACACTGCTCCCCGAGCAGACCTCAACATAGCGGGAGAAAGGAAACATATTTACCCCCCTCCCCATGTCTCTTCTAGAAAGTGTACTAGAGCGCACGGATTTACTATCTCAGTGGGTGAACCACTACACCACTCCCCTCCTAGACAACGAGGTAAGAATCAGTGCCAAGCTACTTCACTGTGCGTTGAGTTGAATGTACGTGTATGGTCAGAGGCGCCGACTTATAAAAAATATTGGGGGGGCCCATACCGGGGGTCTTGTCCCGGAAAATTTTCTAAATTTTAGATGAAAAGTAGTGTTTTTTAAAGTATTTTTAAACATTTTAGTCATATGCTGAACATTCATTAGAACCCCGAAATCTCGACACTCCGGGAAACTCGACAAGCATGACACATATTTTTTTTTCGGCTTTGAAAAACGAACACTCAAACTTCGTAAAAAGCGAAAATAATTTACAGTAATAATTATGCTTATAGAATATTACTATACGTACAACCCATCACTCCTGTAAGCTTCACCCTTCAAGTCCCGAGTTTCTGGGATTGTACTGTATTTTATATCATATTAATAAGTGAAATAGCTAATTACTTTGAATAAGGCACAGGGTTCATTAAATAAAAACAATATATCAAAGTTAATGCTAAAATACAGAGTGCCTAATACTTTCAGTCAGATGAAAATTACAGGTAAGCGCCGTAGACTGACAAAAATAAAAGAAAGGCGAAAACGCTTAAATTCGACAAAGCAATATTAATAATATCCCAGTAATTATCGTCAAACAGTGGAAATAAAAAATACACCAACTTATAATTTTGTGATTTTACAATGAATAATATAACAATTTTCTGAAATTATTGGGGGGGCTCTGCCCCCCTAAACAAATTTTTGAGGGGGCTCGGGCCCCCTCAGGCCCTATGGAGTCGGCGCCTATGTGTATGGTGAACCGACACAATTTAATTGGTTATTTTCGGTATAAATGGCACCAGTAAATAAAGTTTTTAATGCATAAATACTAAATCCTCAACCACACAACAACCCAGTTTTCAAACACAAACCATTTGGATGATAATATATTACCAATTTCAATGTTTTTCACCGATCTAAAAACACTAACAAAAGATTAAAAAGTCATTGTTGGGTAATGAATTTCGAAAATAGGGCCATCGTGCGTTTGGGGAAGTTCCCGATTGGGAAATGGGAATGTTGGTACTTCCTCTGAGAAAAATATTCAACTTCAACTAATTGAAAGCATTTATTTAAATAATTGAAAGTTTGTATTCTCTACTCTAAAATTAACCTGTATCCTTTTCCTATTCATTGAATCAATTAGCCATGAACAAGTTCGTGAACTTCGAGTTGCCTGCTTGCAGCGAAATGTTCCATTTAAATAAAAGGAAGGCCATTTGTTTTCTTTGGGATATTCCAATCCATTTTTCACTTTCTAATTTGCTTTCGAAACGTTTCTTTTCTTTTTTCTTGCAATTTATAATTTATAGTTTTGTTCCAACGGACATTGTTTAAAGATTTCATTAGAAATTCTTTTAAAAATACAGTTGTGTTCCTTTTTAGTCACGTTTCGTCTTCCAATTATAATAAACGACTAAAAATGGTTTTTCTAAATGGCTTATTTCATTTGAATGGATAGTAAATAAAAAAAAAAGAATACATAGAAGAGAGAGAAGAACATTTCCATAGCAATGCTTGACCTACTACGGAATCTCGTTTAAGGAAGAAAAAAAGCAATAAAAGATCTGTTTACTTGCGAAAAACTAATATAAGTTTATGAAAAACTATTTTTGCCTAACAAATTATGTTATAAAACATGATTTTATAGTACAACTAATAGACTTTACTACACTTCATAAAATATTGCTAAAATAGTTAAGGTTGAAAACTGGCAGAAGGGTGTCTATTTACTACAATCAAGGCAAGATAGTTTGTTCAAAAGAAAATAATTTTGATACATTGTATTGCCGTTTATATTTAAATAATATATGTAAAGGATTTTTTTATTTTAATATAAATCTCTATATAAAATATAAGAATTTTTATGCCACTATATGTTACCCTCTGATCAGAATATTCAATAATTTATACATTTAAGAGTAAATTAACTGTTTATTAACCTTTATTTTACAAATTTTTACGTTAAAAACGGAGAGAGTTATTCATGAATAACGAAAAAATATTACAATTCCAAATTCCAAATCGTTCAAAAATAAAAAGATTTTAATTTTTAGATGTTTGTTCTGTAATTCTTACAGAATTCTTGTACAGAATGAAACTTTCAAAAAATCTGTAACTTTTATTTTTCACACTACGTTAATAACGTAAAAAATAGTTCTTATAAAGTCCATGTCAGTTCGTCTGTCCGTCACCCAATTTCATAGAACAAACTACAAATACTGCAAAGTGTAATACGTCAAAAAAAAATCAGCTTATCTTTTCCAGAAGACATTGAAAATCTCAACAAAAAAAATTCTAATAGGAAGTTGTAATTCAATTATTAAAAATCAACAAAACAACAATACTCATTAAAAAACATGAGAAAACAATTTTTAATAGAATTAAATCACCACTTCCAATCGTAATATTAGCATGATAAACTTTATTTATATCAAACAAATTTTTTAAGGGAATTGATTTTTGTGATATAAATAAATTTAAAAACGTCATATTACAGTCCCGACGATAATCTTTTATAGTTTGTATTATTTGTTTAGAAAGAGGTATAAGGAGTTTTATTTATTTTATTAAAGCAAACGTAATTTTTCTTTTCATCATTCAATAATGAATAATCAATGAATTTTTAACACTAATTATTTCTTTTACCTAGGTTTTAACAATGTCTTTTTTCACAGGTAGTTAAAAAATATTTCTGAAAGTTTTAGATGGTTTCAATGTTGAAATGAAATGTTTTATTTTTAAGAATGATCAATTTTACATACTTATTCTTCGAAATACAAATAAATTTAGACGATATGGAAAACGATATGGAATAATTCTTAAATTTTCTATGAAAATTGTTTATTTCATTTTGATGTTTAAAAGTTATAAAGTTTACGGGGCTTGTTTCAACACTTTGCCAAAGAAAACAACCAATGAAATCGCAGTTTGGAAAGCGTGACGGTATAAAAAAAAACCAATGAGCTTGTTTCAAGTAGAAGGGTACGAAAACAAAACAACCAATGAAATCGCAGTATGGAGAGCGTGACATTATAAGAAATATTCACATAGTCTATCATATAAACTTATATTTTTAGCGTTATAACAGAAGATAAAATTAAGTATTGTCGTTTTTAGCAAGATATTATAACCATATGGACAATTCAAGGGGCCAAACATTTATGGCCTTATAAGTGAATCGTCGTTGTAAACGGGGCCATTATAATCAAATTTGACTGTATAAAGATTATTCTACACGCAAACATAACCTTTGGGCTAACAGACTCCAACAAACTTTAACGAATGCACACTAACAAACAAAGCCATATATCCACCACGAAGAAAAGATCATCAAACTCACCCTCTTTTTCTTCTGCTTCTTGTTATTAACATCCCTCAGCTTGATGTTCTCCTTATCCATCTTATCTTCCATCACCTCCGAGAACCTCTTCTTCTTCGCAGCATCTTTGTCCATCCTCTTGTAGGTCGAGACCGGTTCCGACCCGGTCATTTTAGAAGACAATTGTTTGAACCTCCTCCTGAGCTGACCACCGCTCTTGCCCACGTTTTCGCCGGTGTCCGACTTCCAGAGCATGTTTGGCGGTTTCCTATTCTGGTGATGTCAGATTCTGCCTCTGGAAACCTTCAGATACCGGTCGAACTTTGACTGGGTCTCTTCTAATGGGGGTTATTGGTCTGGGAAAGAGAAAAGAGGAATTAATTGGTTATTATTTTTATTTAGAAGATGAAAGTAATCGGTGCCTTAAACTTCCGCCTTGTTTACAATAATTCAAGAGCTTATAGTTAAAGAACGATGCTAATGCTTTTTGAGTCAATGAACTTGTTATTCCCTCCTTTAAAAATATAACAAAATTCCCCCTGTTCATAAACTTTAAGTTTTGTTTACTTTTTACCTTTGTAAGTGCTGTTTTTAGCGAATCTACACTCTTAAAACAAACGTGCGATTTTAACTCAGTCTGAGTTAATTTTCACTTCTCCAGTGACGAAAATGCCCTTCTCCTACAGGAGGAGGAGTGGATCCTTTGTATGTTGAATCTGCGACAAGATCACTCCAAACGAGTGATTTTAACTCAGTCTGAGATAATATTCACTCCTTTCCAGTGCCGAAAATGCACTTCTTCTACAGGAGTGTATTTCACTCCTTTGTTTTAAGAGTGTAATTGCAAAAAAAACCTTTAAAGCTCTTTTTCTCGTTTGTCATTTTTAGCACGTTCTTCCATTAATCTGTAATGGGCAGGTAAACTGCAGTAATCGCGACAATGAGTTGTACCATTTTCTTTATCTATAATAATAAAAGAAAGAGTCTGTCTGTCTGTCTGTCTGTGTGTATGTCTGTGGATCACAAAAGACCTACTTAGACTGCTCTAAAAAATTCGAAATTTTTAATATAGATTTCTTTTAATGCCTACGTGTGCACCTGAGGCTTAGTTTTTTCATATTTGATTGTGATTTTTAATTAATATAATTAGTTTTAAAAAAACGTCATCCACGTGGGATTGCGGGACCATAACAGGGCTTGAAAATACATGGACCGGGCCGAAACGGGAGATTGCCGCCATCCTCTATTAGTTTGATTGATTGAGTTTGGTTGAGATATGCGCTCGCCCTAAGGCTTCTTCATCCTCTATTAGTGTTTGCTTTTTTAAGTTCGCATGCGCCAACACGAATTTAATTTTGTTTTGATTTTGAGTGTATTTTCACAAGCAAGTATGCCTCTAAAAGGAAGCAATGCGAAGTTAACGGGTTCCCAGTAAGGCAGGACCATACTGCTAGTCTGAAATAATAAAAAAATCCAGTATGTTTTCTTAATTGTTAGAGTAATTGAGTGCTTGCAACAATGGTCCGAGTCATTACGAAAGTTACAGCAGCTTACCTACCCACAGAAGTAATCTCTTTAACCCTTTCAGTCCCAGTGATGCCATTTGGCATCATCACTTTCAATATTTTTTTCAAAATTTTTATGTCCCGTTATGACATCCAAACACACATCATTCGATTCTTCACACTTTGTTCTATCAGACAAAATTTTACTTTAATCTCAATAGAAGTCAGAACTACTATTTTTTTATTTAAAAAATAGTCAACAAGCGTTTCTCCTGATTTTTGATAAGTTCACTTCAGTTCCACATATTTAAAACACAATTTAAACTATTTCGGTAAATTAATTACTATTTTTTTTTAATAATATGGTCAGATACCTTGAAATATATAACTCGAAGTGTTTTTAAGTACTATATATTTTTTTATTTTATTGTTTTCCACAGTTAAAAATTTTGGCATTGTTTCAAAAACCATATAAAAAATTTAAAATGAATTTTTTTCTTTTGGAATTCGTATATTTGACCTAAAATAAGCTTATTTTGTGAATATCAGATGTTTCTGTAGCGTAGTAAATTTTTGGGACTGAAAGGGTTAATTGTAGAAGTCGTTGACTGCGAAAAAACAACGTAAAAGATATTTTTAAATTTATTTATTCTTCTACATCGTTTGTTACATACTTATACTATATCAAAATGAGGTGAAACATAATTTAATACACGTTTCTGTTTTCTATACGTTCATACATAAATGATGAAAGAAACTGTCAGCTTCAATATTGAGATAAAAAAAAAGGTCAAGAAACTGATAAAAGATGTTCCTTAATAGGTCTTCGTGTCACTTGTCACAAAAAATATGTTTTCTGATATGATTATTTTGAATATTTTAAGAAAATTTTGGACAATTATAGTATTACTGTGTAATATGTATTACAACTAATGAAAATTATTGGTATTTGCATACTAATGATAACTATTTGGGTTTGTATATAACTAATGTATTTTTCCCATTAACTTTCAAACTTTTTCAGATATTTTAGGGAAATTAAGAGTTATCGTTATCATTAAAATATAAGATTTGGCGATGACATATTTACTGTCAAGATGAGAACATTTGAAAGGATAACACATGTATAATTAAAATCGCAAGATCTTAAAATGGTATTAGAAACAGTTTCTGAGGTCATTCCAAAATAAAATATTTTGTAGAGACAACACATTAAATTAATCAGTATCAATTTTTAATAAATTTATGCTGTTTTCATCAAAACATATTTAGGAGTTATCTAAGCTTATTAACCCTTTCAGTCCCAAAAATTTACTACACTACAGAAACATCTGATATTCACAAAATAAGCTTATTTTAGGTAAAATATACAAGTTCCATAAGGAAAAAAATCCATTTAAATTTTTTATATGGTTTTTGAAGCAATGCCAAAATTCTTTAAATGTTGAAAAAAACAAAATAAAAATATATATATTACCTAAAAAACACTTCGAATTATATATTTTAAGGTGTCTGACCATATTATTAAAAAAAATTTAGTAATAATTTTAACCGAAATAGTTTAAATTGTGTTTTAAATATGTGGAACTGAAGTGAACCTATAAAAAATCAGGAAAAACGCTTGTTGACTATTTTCTAAATAAAAAAAATAGTAGTTCTGACTTCTACTGAGATTAAAGTAAAATTTTGTCTGATAGAACAAAGTGTGAAGAATCGAATGATGTGTGTTTGGATGTCATAGCGGGGCATAAACATTTTGAAAAAAATATTGAAAGTGATGATGCCAAATGGCATCACTGGGACTGAAAGGGTTAAAGTTAATTTTTATATACTTTTATTGAATCAAGTCAAATTTAAGCAAACTTTATTTTGAATCAAATGAAGTGTGCCGAGTATTCTGTTTCAATAAAACATACGGAACTCCTAGGTTTTATAAACAGTGCAACTTCTAGACAAATAAAAAAACTAATATTTATTCACCTGTGTATCTATGATATATACTAAAAGAAAGATGCTTTCAAAACACATCTAAAGCATAAATAAGATACAGGGTCCGACCAGCTAATATTTTTTAAAAAAGAAAATGAACTACACATAATGCAATTTTTTCAAGAGATTACAAACGTTAATTATATTATTTAGAATTTATTACCATCTCGTCTCCATGTTTGAAAAAGTTGGTTTATTATGCGGAAATAAGTATTTAAAAAAATACTTTTCAAATCATAAATTGTCAATCCTGTTCAATATTAGCTGTTATTTTATATGTTACCAACACACAATATATCACTTCTCAGCAGGAACTTGTCAATTTTCAGTTTGATGTATTTTTTTTTTTTTTGAAGTTGAAAAGGTATCTTAGAGGTTGTATCAAATTTGCAAAATGTAACTTAGGAGGTTGTATTCATAGGATTTTGAAGGGACGTGGTTTCGAATTATAAATTGGCTTACAATGTCAGAATAGATTTCACATGCAAGAGAGTTATTAACGTGATAGTTTGTAAGTTTAAAATAAACGGCTTTATACTTTTGGCAGAAACAATTGGTCCTAAATGAAATTATTTGTGTTTTAATGTTTAAGAAAATCAAATTTTAAGTTTAAATTTTTAAGATTGCAAATTAATTTAAGTAAATTTAAGAAATATTCTCGCAATAATCATCACCGGAATGTAAAAAAGTAAAAATACCGAAAATTCAAAATGGGATCTTAGCTATTCTTTTGAAGCAAATTTTCAACCCTTTCAGTCCCAATGACAATTTGGCATCATCATTTTAGAATTTTTTTGGGGGATCGTCTATTATCCATTTATGATATCAAAAAGCACATCATTCGATTCTTCAAACTTTTTTCTGTTGGAAAATATTTATTATTATTCCCAATAGATGTTAGAACTATTATTATTTTTTTAAATTATGACCAGAAACATGATAATGCCAAATGGCATCACTTGGACTGATAGGGTGAATGGATAAACTAAAGTATTCGAGTGGCCGATGAGCGAGCGAAGCAAGCAGACAGGATCTGAAGGCATTTGTAGGAGAGCTATAGCGAGAAAGGGGCCCAGCCCCCCTAATAAAACTTTATTAACTTATATTTTGAATGACAAAAATTAATAATTAAAAACAGCCACAAGTTTAAAGCAAATGTATCTTCAAAATTTATTTATTATTCTACATACGCAACTAAATTTTTAAAACATATCAAGTATCATAAATGGATGATAAGCACTAAAAAAAAACCTTACAAGTAAGAGGATAAATATTTATTTCCTGAAACAGGATATACTGTATACAATGTGAACATAAAAAAGTGCCGGTATTTAAAGAGTTTTGAAAGAAAAACTATCAGGAATTGTGCGAGTAAATTTGGTTTGCGGCATATTTAAGAATCTGCTGAAACAGTTTAACAAAATTAAGGTTTATTTTTTGCCTCTTGAGATTTCTATCAACTGTCAATCAAGTTTGGCTTGAGATTAAAAACAAAAGTATTTTTCTTTAACTCATATCGACCACTTCCTCATTTCCCGAATAAAACTACACTCTTGAAACTAACGAGCGAATTTAACTCAGTCTCAGTTAATTTTCACTCTTTCCGGTGTCGAAAATGCACTTCCCCTATAGGAGTGGATTCCACTCTTTTGTTTTGTTAAAACTGCGATTAGGAGTGATTTAGGGCGATTACGAGCGATTTAGGAGTTAATTTTCACTCCTTTCCAGTGTCGAAAATGGATTTCACTCTTTTGTTTTAAGAGTGTAGTTAAAAAAACTGAGCTTTTTAATAGTTAACAATTGTAAACTAACAGTTGATATGACGATAATGGCTGGGTTCGTAGGATCATTTTAATTAGCAATAACAGACTCGTTTTTTTTTAAAAAAAAGGACTCCTTTTCCAGTTTTTCATGATAATTTAGCATAAACTATACTGCAAAAAGACACGTGTTTCAATGCGTTAAAAAAATATTTCCAAAAACTTAAAAATATCTAAATGCCAAAAGCCGTTGTTTTACTTTTCATTGTTCGTTTGAATTAAAATAGATGGTTTATTAATGCAGTAAGTGGTTTCAATGCATTAAAGACTAAAAAGGTAAAACATAATTACTCAAGAAAATTTCATTGTTAGTCAGTGTAATTTAGCAATTATAGGTAAAAATAAGGAAAAAAGAAAAGAAATTCGGGACATAAAGTGCAATTTATGTCACAACTATTTTTTACCCTTTTATATTCTAATTAATTGCAGTGGCTAACATTAAAACATTTAAAGACAAATAATTAAAGCCAAAACTCAATTCGGTGCATAAAGGGTTAAAGCAATTTGAAATGCTTACCGTTTGCAGAACAACACAGGTGTGCTTCTAATAACGTCACTTGTAAAAATAATACTACTTGTGCTACATTTTCGAAAGCAGACTGTACTTTTATAAGTCTACAAACAACGCTACAAACTAACTTCGAATTGATAAAGGAATATGACGTATCAATGATAAGCATGATATACGACAGTAGTTCGTAGAGTTTGTATAGGTACAGCAGGAATTCTATTTTATGAAAAAAGGTCTAAAATAATTCTCCAAGTTGTGTTTGTGGAATTAGTTGAAAGATTAAGATATTCAAGAGAGATGGATATAGTCTCGGGTCCTTATACGGTATTGATGACTCATTCTAAATAATAAAGTAAAACTGAAAAAAAAACAGGTAACACAAAAATTTATTACAAAATTGGCCTTACATCTTGGATAAACAGTTTTGAATTAAAATGAACTTAATTATATATATAATTATTATTTCATTTTTCAAAAAGTTTATGCATCCAAATCAATCAAAATAGATGTGATAGAATTGAAGTTATTTGCGATTGGTCAAAAACTTCAAAAACTAAAAATTAAAATCCTATATTTTATAAAGTTATGCATTCCCATATTTCCTGCTTTAAAAAAGCGTCGATTTGTTCATTTAATCATTACGAAATGAGGCTTTCTGGTGAACCAGAAAGCTTGATATTGATACAAAAGTTAATTTTTTCAGTTCTAATTTTTTTAACCAGAAAACCTACAAAGATTGTTCTTCAGTTCTTCTACTCTTTGAATACAGAACCAAAACTGGTAAAGTGTTCCACACACTAGACCGACTTTATATACATCGTACCTCTCTTTTGAAAAAAATATTTTTTTAAAAAATTCAGACCATATTCTCTGGTCAATCAATTTCAATTATATAATAAATATTTTTTGAGAAATAAGAAATTTCTGCAATGGATGTCTTGTATTTTATAAATACTATTGTTGATACATCTATCTTATAATTATTGTCGAAATTTTTTTTATACTACTGTCGAGACAATTAGTTTATATAGACATTGTTGATAATCCGGTACATTTCCAATCAAATTTTTGTCTAAATACCAAACAATCAAATTATGTCTAAATACAAAATTTAAAACAAACTTGTAACGTTTCTTTGCAAGCGCTAATAGCAAATTAAATTATTTAACATATGTTTGGGTGGTTCCGTACCCACCTTTGTGTCGAAAGTGTGACATGACCTCTTTCACTCACTTAACCTTGATACCAATGGCTTCATTAGCGGCGTTTCCAAATTCAGATACAATTGTAGAGACTTTCTACTAGTAGTCCAGGCAACGAAGGCTGAAAAAAGGGTCTAGAGGGAAAGTTTTGGAACACAATTTTTGACTTCATAACTTTGTTTAGACTAGTTAGGAGGTAAACATATCAAAAGTCCCCGCCCCTAGCCCCTGTGCTAAAGGGGGGAGGGGGGGTTGAATGTCCCATTTTTCGGTTTTTCGCTTATATCTCGAAAACTATGCGTTCTAGCGATATAGTTGAAATACACAAAATGAAAGCTGATTAAATTTGCTACACTCTGCACCCCTCCAGTGTTTTAATATCTTGTATAGTTTTTGAGATATCCGCTCTTGAAAGTCAGTAATTTTGGAAAAAACACTTCTCCCCCCACATTTTTCCTCTTTTTTGACCGGATAATTCTTTAATAATGCACCGAAACACTCAATTTTGGCCCTAGAGTGGTAGAGAATTTAATTCTTTTCAATAATATATCTTATTTTACGATTTTATCTATTTTCCTTCACATTTTAAAGCGGTTTCAGTGTTGAGGGAAGATTGTACATGCAGTCCCATAGAGCTAATGCATAACTTTTGAAATCGCAACTGATGCAAAAGAATTTATTTGCCATGTTATTCCATTTTCACAAGGTATTAGAATCATCATTACATCAATTTAGCACAAAATTGAAAAGAAAATAACATCCGGTTATTTAATTATGAATTAATAAAGTTTTAAAATAGTGGCGCCATCTGCTGTATATGTTTGCCATTTTAAAATTTCAAAAATATATAACTAAATAACTAGATAATATTTTCGTTTCAAATTTGTTTCATTTCGATTTTATGTTGATTCCCGTACCTGGGCAAAAAGGGCTAACATGGCAAAGCAATACATCTGTTTAAGTTGTCATTCCAAAACTAATGCATTAGCTCTATGGGACTGACAACACCTCCAATGTACCCTTATTCTATACTGAACGTCTAAATAACACTGATACTCATTTTGTAGGCACGTTGTTACTTTAATATGTTATCTATTTAATTTCATTCGTCAAACCCCAGTGGGAAAACGGTCAGATGCTATTCCTGTTCTTCATCTTCGGAGTCAATTCGAGGGACCCCATTGACGCTGTTCCAATGGTAAGTTTGGCATGCTTTGGGATCTTTGAGGCTTGCCATTTTTGCTGCTATACTTGAGCTGACACAGTCTTTCTTGCATCGTCCGAACATAATTTTCAGAACATCGTCAGGTGCTGCTGCTAGCTCACTGTGCACTGGGACCAGCAGAAGCTCTATCGAATCAAGAAGTCGGTTGATATCCTTTTCACTGATAAACGTCAAAGATGTTCGTCAACGTTCAAGATAAACGTCAAAGATGATTATCTGTCGAAAAATTTAAATAAAATAGTCTCATCAACATACTTAAGGTGTAGCTTGAGGACAATTGGATGTAGGACCCTTCGAGCAGAAAGTGATGTGGGCGTTCTGATAGTGGATACGGCATATGGCTGTTATAATGTCGGAAACAACGCAGATACTTATTTTACAGGCACGTTGTTATACTTTAATATTTTGTGTCAACCTCACAGTCCTCTTGATGGCTACAGCTGATGCGCATAAGGACATCAGTTTCATAAAGCCTGGTCGCGGGAAGACAAAAGATTTTTTTATTCTCATCCCAAGATCTTCAGCAACTGGGTTTAGGACGTGCAATTTTTGTAAACACATTATGCGACACTACATCTTTCGTATTTCGAAAAAGCAGGATTGCATTTGCGAAGTTGTGTACGAAGTCGTCAGAGGTTCAGAAAGCAGCAGCCGTCTTTTCATACCCTTCCTTAACCACCTATCAATTACAAAAGGCAGGCAATACCTGCATCTTGAGGTGTTATGGGGCTCCAACGAAAGAGGCCTTCCCCAGGTATAATTCATTCTTGAAATTCGGGGCTACCATCAAGCCTGATATATCGTCTTCTTCCCACCGAGGAAGCAGTAAAACAGTATTTCCTCTGAATATTACACCAAGATGAGCTGTGGCTGGGAAATGACCTGCCTCCTCAGGTGTATGATTGGAAGATTGAGAATAACTGCCTGATGGTCAAAGTACACAGTGAGTTAGCAGCAGCAACTGACGATATTCTGAAAATCGATTCCTGCAGATACATGAAAGTCCGTGCCAGCTCAAACTGTAGTTGTAAAAAATCAAGTATCAAACGTTCATCAGAATGCCAAAATTCCCAGGGGACTAGCCTCAATTGGGTCTTTTAAGTTGTCTCCGAAGAAAAAGAAGAACAGGGGGATCATCTGACCGTTTTCCCTCTGGGATTCGAGGAAAGAAATGAAATAGATAAAATATTAAAATAACAACGTGCCTACAAAATGAGTATCAGTGTTATTAGACGTTCAGTATAGAATAAGTGTACATAAGAGGGATTGTCAGCCCATAGAGCTAATGCAATAGTTTTGGAATAACAACTTCCGCAGATGTAATGCTTTGCCATGTTAGCCCTTTTTGCCCAGGTAAGGGAATCAACGTAACATTGAAATGACATAAATTCGAAACGAAAATGTTGTTTAGTTATTTAATTAGATAGTTTTGAAATTTAAAAATGTCAAAAATATACAGCAGATGGCGCCACTAATTTAAAACTTTATTAATTAATAATTAAATAACCGGATGGTATTTTCTTTTCAATTTTGTGTTAAATTGATGTTATGATGATTCTAATACCTTGTGAAAATGGAATAACATGGCAAATAAATTCTTTTGCATCAGTTGCGATTTCAAAAGTTATGCATTAGCTCTATGGGACTGCATGTACAATCTTCCCTCAACACTGTAACCGCTTTAAAATGTGAAGGAAAATAGATAAAATCGTAAAATAAGATATATTATTGAAAAGAATTAAATTCTCTACCACTCTAGGGCCAAAATTAAGTGTTTCGGTGCATTATTGAAGAATTATCCGGTCAAAAAAGAGGAAAAATGTGGGGGGAGAAGTGTTTTTTCCAAAATTACTGACTTTCAAGAGCGGATATCTCAAAAACTATACAAGATATTAAAACACTTGAGGGGTACAGCGTGTAGCAAATTTAATCAGCTTTCATTTTGTGTATTACAACTATATCGCTAGAAAGCATAGTCTACGAGATATAAGCGAAAAACCGAAAAATGGGACATTCAACCCCCCCTCCCCCCTTTAGCACAGGGGCTAGGGGCGGGGACTTTTGATATGTTTACCTCCTAACTAGTCTAAACAAAGTTATGAAGTCAAAAATTGTGTTCCAAAACTTTCCCTCTAGAACTCTTCGTTGCCTGGACTATAGACAGAGGAAGAAATTAATAAACGGGTTTCCTCGTGAACTCTAGATATTTAAAATTAGATAAGGGCGTGAAATGCATATGACATTGACATCTGAAGTTCTGTAATAAGTTTGACATGTGTCTCTAATTTAAAAGTCATACTCTAAGAAAAGTGAAATTATGTCCTTGGTTACCAAGACGCTGAAAATTGATTTATTTTAATGAATATAAACCGGTGTGAATGGCTTAGCACAGTGGTTGCAAGTTGCAACCTTTTTTACAGAAGGTGTCAAAATGTCTGCTCGTGGGAAATTTTTCGAATTTTGTTGGCCTAGCAAATTTTTTAATGATTAATATTTTAATGTGGTCAATATAAAGTAATTAGTCATTTAAAAAAAATGTTTACATTAGTTAAGTTTTGCTCACTTTTTTATTTTAATTCAATCAAATTTAATTGGCTATCTCTTGTGAAATTATTCTGAGCTATCTTTCCTATGTTATTTTGAAATTTCAAGTTTTCATTCCTGAATTAATACCACACAAACTAGCTTTTTATGCAAAAAAACGGCTTTTATGTCTGCTACGCTACGTAAGGAAATTCTGGAAGGAATCGAAGAAAAAATAAACTGTCCAATTATGCATTTCAATTTTATTTAAGAAAAGCCTTAGAGATGATCTGTTCAATTATGATGTTATCTATTTTAAGGGCTTATTAAAACCACTACATTCCGTGCCAACCAAACTTGGGTAAAAACAAAGAGTAAAAAGGCAGAGGGAAAAGCGCGATTGGTCCGTTAGTTGGAAACTCTTGTAAGGTAATATTTACATACAAAATTATCTTAATACAATTTAACCTAAATGCACTTTTCATTTCATATAATTACCAAATTTTCTCAAATAATATTCAAATCTGTTAGACATTAAATGAAATTAATGTTTTAAACATGTTTTCTGGATGGATTCACGAATAATTTATGGTACTCCTTACATCCGCGGAAGGATCTTCTCCATAGCATATTTCTATTTACCCAACTTAGGTTGGCAAGGAGTGTATAAGAGAATTTCCCAGTTAAATATATAAAGATTAGGATTTTTTGAAAAATTTTCTTAATCATGGAAGTTTGAGCTTTTTGTACTAGTTCCCACGCCCCTCTCTTCTTTAAAACTAAAAGTTTCGACACTGGAAAAGAGTGAATATTAACTCAGACTGAGTTAAAATCACTCGTTTCGAGTGATCCTGTCGGAGGTTTAACACACAAAGAATCCACTCCTTTCGGGGAAGTGCATTTCAAGACTGGAGGTGTGAAAATTAACTCAGACTGAGCTAAAATCGCTGGTTTGTTTTAAGAGTGTGACTGCCCCTTTATTTTAACATATGAACTCCAAAGTTAAAACTAGTTAAGTCAATTTTAAAGGTATTCTAATAGTTTATCAATTTGTTTTTTATTAAATAGCTAGTTAATCAACTTTATCAAAGAGTATATTTGATGGACTCAATTGAGGATGCATGTTGGCTCTTTTAATTTCTTCATAAATATTTCAGTTAAAGTATTGCCTTTTTTGCAAGTTCCTACCAAATAATAAGATAGTAATTCAAAAACCGGATGTATTTTTTCTTTCGTTCTCAATTTTGTACATTTTTGTTAAAATCTTTTACCGGAATAAAAACACAAAGTGTACATTTTGATTTATGTCCACAGCTCTGAGTAAAGTTGAATCACTTCTTCGTCTTAAGAATTCGTTTAGTGGTTAGATAAGAAATGTGAACTTAATTTTAGGTGGTATGACTAATTCTAAAATGAAGCACAGATAAAAGCTTTTCTTTGAAGCAAACAATAATAAACATAAAGAGTTATAAAAGACAAGTAGATTTGTAACAGGATCTGTCATTTTGACCGCTTCCCCACAACATTTTTATACTTAGCAAGGGGGGAAATATCACCTTCAAAACCTAAATAAACCAAATGATTTTAAAATACCATTAAAAAATATATTATGTTTATTTTATACATAATACTTTTTTTAATGATATATTTTAAAAAAGTCATTACTTTAAAACAATTGCGACGTCATTCAAAGAGACATGTCAGAAAAAAAGAATATATATATATTTTTTATTTTAAATATTTTATTTATCTTGTATGTTTATTGAGTGGCCATAGAGATTTTAAATAATTGGAAAATTACCTTCTTATGATTTTTTTATTAAATGCGTATTATTATTTTAAGTATTTAAATTTTTTCCCTAAGATTTTTAATGTCGTCGGGTTTCGATATGCTGAATTTTGTTAACGTTTATATTTTTTGTAGCATTTGTAGTTTGGGTTATGAAAGTGGGTGACAAACAGATAAACTAACGGATATGGCCTCAACAAATACTTCCTTTAAAAGCGCAATAAACGTATGTGTGTGGAAGCTAGAAAAGAGGACATCAGATAACTGAAATAATTTTGTGAGATTATACTTTGTGAAAATAAGTATATTTTTATTAAAAGCCATTTCAACTCAACTGTACTCATTTCTATACGTTGAAATTTTTTTGTGTGAATTTTTTCATGTACAGTATAATTGTGTTTCTATGTATACTTTTTATATGCAATAGTTTTTTTTTTTAAACAAGAAACTGATTTTAATGTAGTGAATATTTAGGCCGCCGCTAATCCGTCGTTGTTGATATTTTTTACATGAACTAGAACGTCATGATGAAACTACAAGCAGGTGGTTTGAGGCTATGTACTAGAAAACGACTTGCTATTCAATTCAAAATATAGTGTTGGGGAAAAAAAAAGCTTCAAAAAAGAATCTATAACAAAAGGGGAAAACCTCTAGGAAAAGACCCCGAACCATCTTCAAATTTCAAGCGCTCTCTGCCAATAAGTTCGGTAGACAAAGAAAAAGACAAACTTCTATAAAACAGAAAATCTGTAGTGCAACCTGTTTTAAAACACACGTTTTAATCCAGAGCTTCCAGGAATCCGAAGGGTTTTTAGACCGAATTAGTCGGATAAGTGAGAGTGGACTGTAAAGTAAGAATTTATAGATATTGAAGCAACATAATTTGTAGTTTAACTATTTTGTGAAAAATTCATCACTGAAAAAAAAATTAACGCGATAGAAAATGTAAATAGTTTTATACAATTTAAAAGTACTATGAGTATACATACTTCTATTTGTAAAGTTTTTAACATACAAAACTGAAAACATCAAGATTGTTTTTCTCCACAAGACCCAGGTACTGGCGTTACTAAATTTCCGCTATTTTAAAATATAAAAAAAACTAGCATCACGATGATTCCGTTATTTTTTACGATATTTACTGAATCTTTGTGATCTTATTTTGTAAGAAAATATGGGTTAAGGTAAGTATTTTATGAGCTATAACTTTAATTTATAAAATCAATTTATGTACATAATTTAAATAAAATCTTAAAATAAAAATGCAGTTTTATTGATCACAATTTCCAGTTTTCTCCAGAAGCAACCGCGAAGAGGTTTACATTTTAAACCTTCCAACAAGCGTCATTTTATTCCAGATCCTTGCGGAGGACATTTGATAGCGACTTATCTTACTTATTAAAAAACCAAAACCGAACTTAAGTTTGCAGCAGAGAAATGTACTATGCGGAGGAATCTGCGTAAACAACGCTGCTGGCGTCGAAATTTCGCGTGCTCCTATTGGCTGCTCCTTCGACCCTGATATTCGTGCGCCCTGTTACGTCAAAATCGAAGGAAAAAAATAATTAAAATAAAATTCTATCTGAAGCTAAACTAATAAAAATAATAAATTTATGTCTTGAAATAACAAATAAATTTGTTCATTGAATGTGAAATACCTTTTTGTATTCGATTATCGCACTCAAAAATGAGAACTATTTACCTTTTTTCTCGTAGAACATTTTGCATACTGCAAACTTAAGGTAGGCGAATACCCAAAATTCCCTAAATTTCTAAAATTTTTACTATTACTTTAATCTTTTCCAAACTTGGCATAGTGATTTCAAATGTAATGAACAATAATATTTAAGCATTTTTCTTATTTAAATATAATTTATTTATTTTAAACGGTGTTATTCAACTAAAAAAAGAGGTTTACGCTAACAAATCTACCACATTGAATTTTCCTCCTATGAACATTAATTATGTGTTAAATTCTTCGTTTTGAACTGATGCATGCAATGACCTTCTAGAGTTACATACAAATTACAAGAAAAGAAGTTATTAAGGAAAATGAAAGAAATTAAGCCCAAATTAAGAAATTAACCACAAAAAAAGGATTTTTTTCGATTAACTTACACTTGGACATTTTTTTTAAAAAAAAAACTTGTATATTTACATAAGATGTTAGAGGTTCATGGCACAGATATATATTGAAATAGCATCTGTAAAAAAATTCAGGTTTATTAATGTAAAACTTTTTATGCTAGAAGTGTTGGCGCAAACCCCTTTTTTTAGTTGAAAAACACCGTTTAAAATAAATCAATTATATTTAAATAAAAAAAATGCCCAAAAAGCATTGTTCATTATATTTGAAATCACTATGCCAAATTTGGAAAAGATTAAACAAATAATAAAATTTTTAGAATTTTGGGTATTCGCCTACCTTAAGGTCGTTTTAGGTTTTTTGTTTGTAAATAATTTGTTGTTGGTAAAATTTGCTAGAAAGCAAGCTATTGTTTATTCGCTGGATTATTTTCTGCAAATGAAGGCGATGACCTGCTGGTAGGGTCAATCCATTACAAATCACCCAGACCTGTTGCTCAACATTTTTGATGTTCCTAATTTTTTTTTACCATATATTTCCTAACACTAGATGAGTTCGAAAATAAAGTAAAATTGGTTTTGGAGCTCATACTTTTTTTGGCGGCTATTTTAACTTTGTTTCGAAGAACTATTTTCACTTGAACGGATATAACTCTGTTAATTTTATAGATATCAAGACGAAATAAAAAGGGTAGATAAAGAAATCGCAAATGAAAAATGAAAATTCGCTTAAAACTTGAGTTTGAGCGCTGAAAACTTAATAAAAGGCAAAAAACTAGGCTTAAATACTTTTTCCCTGTATAAATACGTTATGAAACTACTTGGTGTAGAAGTTTAAAGCTTGAGGAATTTTTTATATACATATATTTTTTTTTACAATTTTTCAAAATTTCTGAAAATCGTATTTTCGCCATTTTTAACGCAAAATATCTCAAAAAGGACTGAGTGAAAATTTTGAAATTGATACAGGTAGTACAACTTTATGACATAAATATGTGATAAAAATTTTGTATTGTATTTCGGACTGGTTCTAGATATACAGTGCTTTAAAAATGGTCAAAAACCGCATTTTACTAATTTTTAAAGTAGAATATTTCAAAAGGGACAGAGTGAAATTTTTAAAAATTAATACATGTAGTATATCTTTATAGCATAAACATGTGAAATAAATTTTGCACAGTATTTCGAACTTGTTACAGAGATATAGTGTGTCAAAAACGGGCAAAAACTGCACAACAGATCCCACAAAATGTAAGAGTTTTCAATGGTAAAATTCCATGAATTGAATAGGAATGTTTAACTGAAATATTAAACGAAATGTTCTAATCATTTAATAAATTTAGTTTAGGCAAGACAAATTTACAAAAAACTTATTTTCTAAGTTCAAATCTGCAAAATATAAGTTCAGGTTGTTATATTTATCGTGCTGTATAGCGAAAAAGCTGTGATAAAATAGACGGTAGCGATTTGGAAATTTGTGTTACGTTGCCAAGCAGCGAAATTCCCAAAATCTGGTTATCATTCCACTTCACATTACATACAACTCGGTAGATGCAATTAATTTAAATTTGTAGCCAAACATTGCAAACGTTACTGTTAAATTAAATTCGATTTGATACGGATTAATTAAATTGTAAAATTAAGATCGCCAAAAAATACTTCGCCATTATTTCATGGTTGTACTAAAAACAAATGACCGTTATCAAGGGTACACCCGTGCAACGCCGGGTCTAAAAAGCTAGTTTTTATAATATATCTATTTCAAAACCGTTTGTATCGAACTTAAACAATGGTACTAAGAGAACAAATTTTGAATTTGAAGAACAAAACCTAATTGTTTAATTTTCCTACATTTTTAAACAATGAGTCATAACAATGAAAACATTTATAAAAATGCATTTCAGTCATTTCAGCTTGAGATCTCACGCACTAAGTTGCTATGTGTAAGTCGTCTGTTCATTGGTATGTTATTATTTTGTAGAATAAATTTTATATTGAAATTTTAATTCCGTTTAAATATTTACGATTTCTTTATTAATTCAAAGCAAATAAATTTTAAAAAGTCGTAGTACTATTTTGCTAAGTACACAAGGAACACAGCATAATTCACTTTACTTTTAGTGATTATTTTTGCCTAATTTTTCATTTGTAAACATATTATTTCTATTTCACCCTTCGAATTTCAATTGCTATTCTAATCAAAGGTGCATATTTTGCCTTTCTTTCACACTAATAATAAATTAGTCCGATTTTACAATTTTTCTTCTTACAAACGCCTGGCAAATTATTTGGCGGTGATTCAATATAATAAACTTTAATTAATTTTTAACTCTCTCTAAGGAAGAATTACCTATATTAATTCAGATTTCAAAAAAAGAATTAAGTACTCTAAAAATTGCTATATTTTTTTAAGGATTAAACTGAGACGTTTCGTATACAAATTTTATTGAGTTTGCTTTATAATGTAATTCAAAGCAATAGTTTCCAGCTGCCTATTTCCAGACTTCCCTGCTTTGCTTAAGCATAACACATTGATTTAACTTCCGTTTGTCGTTCCAAGTATATTAATTTTAAACAAACTAAAATGATATGTTAGCAATTTCTGAGGAGTTTCAATGTTCTGACAGAATATTTTTAAATTTAACTCAAAAAGGATTAATTGACGTAGAAAAACCGCATCTAACGATTAAGAGGTAAATATTTAAGAATATTTTTTAAATCTTTATCGTTATTCAAAAGTAAAATTGAAAAAAAATTACAATTTCGATATTTTACTCTTAGCAGATGCACCTTTAAATGTAGAAACATGACTTCCAATGGAATGTCTTGTTTCTTAAATCATGCATCTCTCACGATTTATAGGTAAATATTGTGTTTCTTAATAAATGTTTGAAATTTCAGTTCTTGCTGCAACATATTTGCTAACTAATGTCAAATACTTGTAATTAAAATCCTTATTCTTTCATTTTCAGATGCTATTTTATTTCAAATTATACGTAAAGTCCTGGGACTCTCTCTATTGAAGGAGTTCATACAAAACTGCAATCATAGGTGAAACGTACTGAGAAGTGGTATGAATTTTCATTGTTTCTTTTTATTCCTTTCCATTTCCCTACTAACTCTTTTCTTGCAGCTCTCTTTTTCAGGTAGAGAGAGAGTCTGCGGGTCAGGGGTGGGAGGACGTTTACGTAGAAAAGCCCGCATCTAACGATTAAGAGGTAAATATTTATGAATTATTTAAAATCTTTGTCTGTATTCAAAAGTAAAATTGAAAAAAAAAATTACAATTTGATCTTTTACTCTTTGCAGATGCACCTTTAAATGTAGAAACTTGAATTCCATTGGAAGGTCTTGTTTCTTAAATCATGCATCTCTCACGATTTATAGGTAAATATTGTGTTTCTTAATAAATGTTTGAAATTTCAGTTCTTGCTGCAACATATTTGCTAAATAATGTCAAATACTTGTAATTAAAATCCTTATTCTTTCATTTTCAGATGCTATTTTATTTCAAATTATACGTAAAGTCCTGGGACTCTCTCTATTGAAGGAGTTCATACAAAACTGCAATCATAGGTGAAACGTACTGAGAAGTGGTATGAATTTTCATTGTTTCTTTTTATTCCTTTCCATTTTCCTACTAACTCTTTTCTTGCAGCTCTCTTTTTCAGGTAGAGAGAGAGTCTGCGGGTCAGGGGTGGGAGGACGTTTACGTAGAAAAGCCCGCATCTAACGATTAAGAGGTAAATATTTATGAATTATTTAAAATCTTTGTCTGTATTCAAAAGTAAAATTGAAAAAAAAAATTACAATTTGATCTTTTACTCTTTGCAGATGCACCTTTAAATGTAGAAACTTGAATTCCATTGGAAGGTCTTGTTTCTTAAATCATGCATCTCTCACGATTTATAGGTAAATATTGTGTTTCTTAATAAATGTTTGAAATTTCAGTTCTTGCTGCAACATATTTGCTAAATAATGTCAAATACTTGTAATTAAAATCCTTATTCTTTCATTTTCAGATGCTATTTTATTTCAAATTATACGTAAAGTCCTGGGACTCTCTCTATTGAAGGAGTTCATACAAAACTGCAATCATAGGTGAAACGTACTGAGAAGTGGTATGCATTTTCACTGTTTCTTTTTATTCTTTTCCATTTTACTACTAACTCTTTTCTTGCAGCTCTCTTTTTCAGGTAGAGAGAGAGTCTGCGGGTCAGGGGTGGGAGGACGTTTACGTAGAAAAGCCCGCATCTAACGATTAAGAGGTAAATATTTATGAATTATTTAAAATCTTTGTCTGTATTCAAAAGTAAAATTGAAAAAAAAATTACAATTTGATCTTTTACTCTTTGCAGATGCACCTTTAAATGTAGAAACTTGAATTCCATTGGAAGGTCTTGTTTCTTAAATCATGCATCTCTCACGATTTATAGGTAAATATTGTGTTTCTTAATAAATGTTTGAAATTTCAGTTCTTGCTGCAACATATTTGCTAAATAATGTCAAATACTTGTAATTAAAATCCTTATTCTTTCATTTTCAGATGCTATTTTATTTCAAATTATACGTAAAGTCCTGGGACTCTCTCTATTGAAGGAGTTCATACAAAACTGCAATCATAGGTGAAACGTACTGAGAAGTGGTATGAATTTTCATTGTTTCTTTTTATTCTTTTCCATTTTACTACTAACGCTTTTCTTGCAGCTCTCTTTTTCAGGTAGAGAGAGAGTCTGCGGGTCAGGGGTGGGAGGACGTTTACGTAGAAAAGCCCGCATCTAACGATTAAGAGGTAAATATTTATGAATTATTTAAAATCTTTGTATTCAAAAGTAAAATTGAAAAAAATTACAATTTGATCTTTTACTCTTTGCAGATGCACCTTTAAATGTAGAACTTGAATTCCATTGGAAGGTCTTGTTTCTTAAATCATGCATCTCTCACGATTTATAGGTAAATATTGTGTTTCTTAATAAATGTTTGAAATTTCAGTTCTTGCTGCAACATATTTGCTAAATAATGTCAAATACTTGTAATTAAAATCCTTATTCTTTCATTTTCAGATGCTATTTTATTTCAAATTATACGTAAAGTCCTGGGACTCTCTCTATTGAAGGAGTTCATACAAAACTGCAATCATAGGTGAAACGTACTGAGAAGTGGTATGCATTTTCATTGTTTCTTTTTATTCTTTTCCATTTTACTACTAACTCTTTTCTTGCAGCTCTCTTTTTCAGGTAGAGAGAGAGTCTGCGGGTCAGGGGTGGGAGGACGTTTACGTAGAAAAGCCCGCATCTAACGATTAAGAGGTAAATATTTATGAACTATTTAAAATCTTTGTCTCTATTCAAAAGTAAAATTGAAAAAAAATTACAATTTGATCTTTTACTCTTTGCAGATGCACCTTTAAATGTAGAAACTTGAATTCCATTGGAAGGTCTTGTTTCTTAAATCATGCATCTCTCACGATTTATAGGTAAATATTGTGTTTCTTAATAAATGTTTGAAATTTCAGTTCTTGCTGCAACATATTTGCTAAATAATGTCAAATACTTGTAATTAAAATCCTTATTCTTTCATTTTCAGATGCTATTTTATTTCAAATTATACGTAAAGTCCTGGGACTCTCTCTATTGAAGGAGTTCATACAAAACTGCAATCGAAGGTGAAACGTACTGAGAAGTGGTATGCATTTTCATTGTTTCTTTTTATTCTTTTCCATTTTACTACTACCGTGGGATGTGTGTGTGTGTTTACCGTAGGATGACCGTACCGTTGTGACAGCCAAGATTTATTTCTTGCCATTGTTTTTCACAAAATTGTGGTTTTGATGTAACTTTCTCTTCTGCCTCAAGAACTGTGAACTTCAGATCACTTTCAAGTACGCATACACAATACCAAACATCTTAAGTATCTTACATAGAATTAACAATGTTATAAAAGTATTTTGTTTTATATATAACCTATAAACTGTAAATTTTCAGCTCTTTACGGGGTAATTTTGGGACAGCCCCAAAGTTTGTATACTGGGTTTTTTTTATAACAGTTGTTTTTTCAGCATTGCATGGAAAATAAAATGTCTAGAAATTATAAAAGAGCTCTTGGCACACGGCCCTACAGAAATTACACTGAAGAAAATTTACAAGAGGCTTTACTAGCAATAAAGAACAAGACACTGTCGATCCGAAATGCAGCCTCCAAGTATAAAATACCAAAAAATACACTACATATGAAATCCCAGGAAAAACATACCAAACCCGTAGGTCAGGCTACAGCCTTCAGAGAAAATCAAAGAGAGAGAGAGAGAAATACAGAGTCAGAGAAATTTTCAAAGTTAAAGAGCTTCAAGTGTACAGTGATCTCTTGGCTTCAGCTGGCAAAAACTAACTTTTATGAAGTGTGTAAATATTATTTTTGTATGTTCAGTAAAGATCCAAAGCCTAATAGTATTAAAAAAGTAATAATTTGCAATGTATGTGTACATATCATAACTTCATTGTTTAAATATAATATTATGCGTTGCAATTGGTACACACTCATTTACCTTGTCTTTTCTTAGGTAGATAATGCACTTATACAATATTGTGGGGTAATATTGGTACGAAGTCATGTTTCTTGCTATTTCTAATGGAAATAATGCACTGTCCCTATTTTACCCCAATTAGTGGGGTAAGATTGGGACAGTTTAAAATATTTTTTAATAAAATACCCTTGTTCCTAGAGTTATTGTCTTATTATATTTTGTTAGAGGAAGACAGGCTTTGCATATTAATAATTTTTTCAGTAACCTAACTTCAAAAATAAAAAAAGAAACAGCGTACAGCTTTGAAAAGTGCCCCAAAGTTACCCCAGCCTACGGTATGTTATACTTTTGCTGCGTTTAACTGATGTTTTCTTAGAGTATTATAGATCCAAACAATTTTCAAACATGATATAAATGAATAAAAAAACTAATTTTGTTTCAAGAGAAACTAATCATTTAATGAAAGCTAACATTAAAGTATTGCTGTAGTATAAAGTTTATAAAACCTCATCAATAAAAGATGGATATATATACTGGATAAATTTAAATAGTTCCAACAGCGCGGCTAAATTTTAAACCTAGAAAGTAGAAATACAATTTTTTTACCTTTAAACTACAAACTTCCTGGGATATTTTGCTTCTAGAATCATTCTGATAGCAGAAATTTGCTTCATTAACTAATAACTACATGATATTTTCGAGAAGATACTAGTTGACAGTGTCACTGACCCATAGAGCACCTGACTAGTTTAGAATCGTTAATCGTATAGTTTAAAGTTCACCGTCGGAAATATTTACTTCTGTTTGTAGTGCAAATGTTTGGTTGAAATAAGTTGGCACTTTAGCCGAGACACGCATTTCAAACAAATATTCGCACTTCATAAGCAGAGCTAAAGTTTGATCAAGCATTGAAATATATATTCATAAAATTTTATCTTCAATGCAGATAAAAATTACTTTAGAATATTATTTACAACGCGTTTTTTCCCCCAATAGACTTCTTATTTCAAATGAGTGCTGATTTCTATGTAGAAACGAGAGCAAGGTTTTATAAAAGGGGTTTACTGCACACAACGTTTTTGTAACCTATATATTTTTCAATTTTATAAGAGATATAGATAATCCGTTAGCGAGTATATTTATTTAGGAAATCTTAAAGACTATTGCCTTTCATAAAATGAGATTTTTTTTATAGAACTGCAGATTTCCACCATTAATGTTCATAAGTAATAAAAGTTTATTACACAGTTTGATGTAAATTTGTATCTTATAATTAAAATTTATTGTTCAAGTTTTCTTTTATGCTTTATAATTTAGAAATGAGGAACAATTTCTTCAGGAAGATTTCGGATTTTTATTTTTAATTAGATAAAGTATTGCGATGAGGTCAAAAAATTGAAATGGAGATTGTGCTTTCCATAGAGGTTTTGGAGGGTGCCGATTCTGAAAAAGTGGTTTTCGAAACTTGGTCAGTCTGCTGTCTGAAACCACTCTACAGCTTGAACTAAAAGAGGTTTCAAATATCGTCGCACTAGAGCTACACGAGGGCCAGGGCCGTCGCTATAGGGGGGCGAAGGGGGCGTCTCGCCCCCCCAAGTTTTATTTTTAAATGGTCATTCGGCAAATTTGAGAAATGTTTGTCATTTTTATTTTGATATCGAAGTATAAAATTTTTAGTGAAACGTGTACAACGATCAAAATCCGAACACAACGCAAATGCCAACTCACAAAACTCCTAACTATTAAGTCATTCGGCAAATTTAACAAATGTTTGTCTTTTATACTTTAATGCCGAACTATGAATTTCTGTTTAGTGAAATGTGTTTTGTGTACATCGATCAAAGTCCGAACACAACGCAAATGCCGACTCACAAAACTCCTGACGAACTATTAAGTCATTCGGCAAATTTAACAAATGTTTTTCATTTATACTCTAATGCCGAACTATGAATTTCTGTTTAGTGAAATGTGTTTTGTGTACATCGATCAAAATCCGAACACAAACTCAAATGCCGACTCACAAAACTCCTGACGCACTATTAAGTCATTCGGCAAATTTAACAAATGTTTGTCATTTATATTTTAGTGCCGAACTATGAATTTTTGTTTAGTGAAATGTGTTTTGTGTACAGTACATCGATCAAAATCCAAACACAACGCAAATGCCGAATCACAAAACTCCTGACGAACTATTAAGTCATTCGGCAAATTTAACAAATGTTTGTCATTTATACTTTAATGCCGAACTATGAATTTTTGTTTAGTGAAATGTGTACACAGATCAAAATCCGGACACCAAGCAAATGCTGACTAAAATAACTATTGACGAACCAATAAGTCATTCGGCAAATTTTACAAATGTTTGTCCTTTATATTTTAATGCCGAACTATGAATTTTTGTTTAGTGAAATGTGTAAACCGATCAAAATCCGGACACTACGCAAATGCCGACTTATCTCTCGACGAACCATTTAGACATTCGGTATATTTTTAAAATGTTTTTTATTTATATTTTAATGCCGAAGTATGAACTTTTGTTTAGTGAAATATATATACAGATAAAATTACTATGCACTGCATAGTGGCCCGTTAAAAGCTTAAAGGGCTTTTTCTTCTTCGAATTTTTTTCTTCAATTTAATATAAAAAAAATTATTCTCAAAAAAATCTGACGTAACTGACTCATGTGGGTCCAAAAATTTTATTCCACGATAAAAGACAATGCAGAAAGTGTACTTAGTTTTGTAAAATTCGTTATCATTATTTATTATATTTTAATTGGACTTTTCAACATTTTTTTCAAAAACATCTTTTTCCTTCTTTGAAAAAAAATTACTGAATATGCGAAATTTTTTAATGTAGTAATATATTTAACTGGAAGGGTCCCTAGGAGATTCATAGAGGATATTAGTTTTTAGTCAGATTTATCAACGGGCTCCTTCAGACCATGCCTAGAACCACCAGTAATTTAGGAACCTTAAAAATTATTTTATTAAAAATTTTTTGCAGAAATAAGAAATGTTTTCTTCGTAAATCTCAAAAATTATATAATTTAATCCTCCTAAAATTGAAACTGAAATTATTTTTCGACATAAATAAGTTTCACAAGAGGGGCCCTTATCAGTTACAGGTTATGCCCCAAAGGCAGCAAATCTGAAGGCTGAAATTTGGCCGATGAGAAAAAATATTGATAAGTTTATAATTATTACAGATCCAGGCTCTGCTTCAGAGGCGACTGAACCATATTTGTTTAATAGCATTTTAATTTTAAAAAATCGGATACATCCATATTTTTTAAAGTTGAGAATTTCATCGTTCGACAAGAGAAGATTCATGAAGGAAACGACGTAGATTACAGGCGCAAATAGTTTATTCAGTATCTTTTTTAATGAATAAAGAATTTATGTTAATAATCTACTTTGTTATTTTTAAGAGTTCTTAAGTATCATTCGCAAATTTGAAGATTTTTTCTAAATATTCATCTTTCGAGTTGATAAAAAAACCACGTCAGCACAAAACAGATGATTCAAACTAACTGTAAAAGGGGATAAACGGAAACATCTCTGTTCCCCAGTCTCACAGCACACGCAACGGTAATAAATGGTTCAAGAGAAGTTATCTGAGGCAATAAAATGACCACCGTCTTCCACAAAAGACTTACAAGGGGGTATTTTTGTTCGACGCCCCACTCCCCTACATTGTTGCAATGAGGGGGTCGGGAAAAGGGTCGAAGTGTTTTGCGTGGGAAAGGATGGTTGGGGAATTTTCTTGTCGCCTCCACTCCAAGAACAAAACCAGATTCCCTATTGTCCAGCTTCTGCAAAAATTATCTATGATTTTTATCAAAGCAGGAGATGAAACCTTTAAGATTTTATGACCAAAGAAAACGGCAGGGTCCTTGTTTGAAACTCGAGACAATTATTTTTACGACATCCCACTCTTTGCTTTTCTTAAAAGAACTAGTATTTTTCTCAGTACTTGCCAGATGTTTGAGCAGAGCAGTTTTCCAGACTGACCAATGTACGAAAAATAGATAAGGCACTAAATTTATTGCTGGTGCGTCACTAAGTCCAATCTTTAGCCTTAGAATCTTTGGTTTTGGCAGGGCAGTATGGTATTTTACTCTGTGCTGAAGGGTCTAACGTTGATATTATTTCTCTCCCTGCATGGATCTTACGAGTTTTATGTCATTCGTGAGTCTGAGTGGCTAAATGCCCGCTTAAAGGTAAAAATTTAATTATCAAAAATTCATTTTCAATAGTTTTCAATTTTTAAATTAATTGTGTCTTAAAAATATAAAATGTGTTTTTAATGTGCTATTTTCATAAACAATGTCATAGAAAAGTAGTGTCCAGTGAGCAATTTTTTAAATTTTTGATCATTCACGAATCGCGTTTTTCCGTTCGAATTTAAGATTTATTGGTATGATAAATTAATTGCATACCTATTTTATGATTATGATGGCGTAAAAATGTGTAGTAAAATAAATTAAGTTTGTTAAAGTCAAATTAGTGTTACATAATTTAAAAATTTGGACTATTGCTTTTAATTAGTTCGTAATTTTCTTTTTTCTAAAGAAATCGGCAATATATTCTCAGTTTGATTTGCAATATCCCATCCCTTCATAATTTTAATATTGTACAAAAGGAGAGAAAAAGGTGTAGGTGGGGAAAAAATAGCTGTTCGATTTAAAAAAGCTACCAATATTTTTTTTGCCTTTAAAAATGATTATACTATGAGTATTTTCTTTTTTTTTATTCTATGTCTTAAATAATACAGTAATTTAGGTTGTGTATTAAAATTTAGGATGAAAATACCGTTTTTTAAAGTTCTGGCTCCTATAATAATAAGCGATACTCGGGTGATATTATATAACCGTCGTAGTATTGTTTTAGAACTTTTTGCAATAAATAATTATTTAGAAAATGAAAATCTTATCTTTATTCAACCTTTTTTTTTTAGAATTTGCTAAAAAAATGGGTTTTAAGTTTATTAAGATAGCAATATATTTTTATGAGCGTGTTGGGAAGTTTTCGCTCTTGCCTATTAGCTAAAGTGCAAACTTGTTTTCACTGCATAAGATTAAACTGTAAAATTTTAACTAAAAATTTTTAATTTCTTTAATTTTTTAAAATTTGTATTTCTGTAAGATGATAAAAAATAACTCGTCCATGATTTATATTTTAAAATTAAAATATTAAAAAATATAAATGTGTGATGCTCGAAAACCTGACAGTCATGTGCCGAATTTATACGTCTGTAAAACGTAACGTTAAGTATTTGGCAAACAGAACTTATTAAGCTTTTTAAACCAAAACACAACTTCAATTTTTAACTTGCAGTTTCAATTACCCGAGTTAAAAAAATCATCTCGTTTTTTGTGTTTGGAATTTTTTTTTATCTTGAGTTAGCTCAGTTGTTATTATTTTGTTTTAGTTAGTTTAACTCACAAATAAAAAAAAATATATTGTATGTAGTTTTTATGTAAAAAATATAACAAGACAAGGAAATGGAAATTAATAATTAAACCCTTAACAAAATATTTTGATTGAATAAACTAACCGATTTTTAGGAAAGTTAAAAATATTGGTGGCGGTGGCAAACATAATTATGATTTTTCTGCCTGAAGTTGAGAAGGTCGAGTTGACGTCTGTAGATGATGTTGGGGAGTTAAGTGAGTAACTAATGAGTTGGGGGCCCCGAACGCAACGAACTTAGTTGTATTAGGGCCCGGGCCCATAAATCCTGTAGACGGCCCTGTCAATAATATTTTAAAAACAGCAATATATTTCAATAAAATGTCTAGTTTGTCTCATTTTATTTGGTAAAACTAAAAGAAAACACCGTTTTCTTCTGGGGAAGATAAGATTTTTTTTTTTTTTTTTTGAAATTATCGTCTTTTTAAATAGGCAGCCTTAGATTTCCCCAAAACGTGAAAATTTTGTTAACAAATTACAAATCAGTAATAATAAACCGAAATGAGGATTTTTTTTAATAATTCTTATAATAAAATTAATTTTATTATTAATAAATATGTTAATTGCTAATTTTAATTAATAATATTCTTGAATTAGCATCACCACCAATTAAATTGATAATTAACTATAATTATGTTTCCTTTAAACCGATTCGGCAACTTCGAGAGCTAAATGAATATTTTATTCGGCAAAAGTGGCATACGCCCCCCCAGTCGATTTTTGTTAGCGACGGCCCTGACGAGGGCTCTTGGCGCGAACTAAAAGAGGTGCAGACTTAAATTTTGTACACGAGTTTACCTGTCGGACGTCCTAATTAAGTTTTTGTGAAAGTCTCGCATGTGCAAATGCAGCTGCTATAGATTCCTTTTTTGTTTTTGTTGCATAAATTACCTGAAAGGGGTACATCTGTAGTTATCTTTAAGTGCATTGATTTAAATTATTGAGTGGTAATTGAAGACATGTAGTGTTACACACCCCTAATTTTCCTTCTATAAGCTAAATAGTTGCGCCAAATAAATAGGTATCTACCTTGATAGAAATTGAATTAATGCTCGAATGCTATGACAACTTATAACATCTACAATTTTTTTAACAAAATCATAGAAATATATAAACACGTTAATATCATAATAGGTAAATAATATTTAATTTTAAAGGTCTTGAACTCTAAAGGCTTAATTCGAAGGTGGGTGTCGGTGCGGATACGGACAGCTCTTAAGAAGACTGGGTAGAGTTGAGGAGCTAATCTCAGAACTAAACAATCAGTCGTCGTTTGCGCTGTTCGTATCCACGCAGCCAAAGACCGTGGAATCAAACCTTAACCTTAAACTTTTTTAAAAAGGACAAAAAACTAACCTTTATTTTCCATTTAGTTCGCTTTCATTTTTTTTGGAGAGGCTACATTTCAAACACAAGTCACAACCATCAACATTACACTGAAAAAATATCGATAATATTCGCCAGATTCATTCGAAACTCGTGACTTGCACTTCCTTGGCGAGAATAGTTGCAGGTACGGTGAGTAAACAATTCACGAAGGTGGAACATAAAACAGCATTGGAAACGGGCGACGAGCAAGGTTTCAATTGGCGACCTTCAATTGAACGGTTCGTTTAACTCGACCTTTGCTCTAATGCGAACTTAATATGCCTCTCACAATAAAAACCAAATCCTCCCATACAACTAATAAAGAGTATTTAAATCAAACGGGCAATTATGTCGTGAGAAGTTATAATCCGTTTACCACAAATTGATTAGATTGGCTTTGTTGCAGGTTGGTAATAGAGCCCAGGATATAATTATGGGATTTAAACATCTGTGGAGAATAGTGTGTAGATTTTGAAGGCGATATGTATGTTAAATCTGGTTGGTTGCGTTTTAAAAGAAAACACGCACTTTTTACAAAAATTATACATTTTGAGAGTTCAGATTTTGAGTGGCGGCAAAAACGCTAAAAATAATAAAAAAAATTATTCCAGAGCCTCTATAAATCAATGTCACGAAAAAACAGACAGGGCTGCCAGTGCCAGAAAGCTTTGAAAATAGTTGCTTTAGTAGCCTCAGATGTTAAAAAATAGTAGCCAAAATAGTATCTTCTTTTACCTAACTAAAAACACAACTTTTAATTGTTAGATAAAACAAATGTATTTTTTTTAATATTTGCATTGAATGTTATCCGAAATTAAATAAAATTTCCAAAAAAAAGTGATAAATTAGTTTAATATGCTTTGATGCAAAAATTTAAAAACTAAAACTAAGACTTATATCAGTGCAGATCTCAAAATTGTAGCACCAACACTCGGTTAAAAGGATTGATAAAACTGCCAATAGTTTTTCGGATGTATTGCAACAGAAAACTTCATGTTAAATTATTAAACCAATTTATATATAACTGTTAGAGAACATAAAGTAGGAGAAAACATTTTAAATCTACTTATTTGTATTGGAATTTAATTAGCAATTGCATAAAAATTTTCAAAAAAACAAAAACATTCCATTAACGATTGGATAAGAAACAGCCATAAAAGTGCCTTTTTTATCCTCCAAAAATATATATGTATGGCATATAAATTTATCTATTTTTAATTTTTGATTAGTATTTAGCTAAAAAAATCTAAGTAAAACCAACATTCATCTATAAAAAGCCTGTCATTTCACAGAAGCGAGTAGGAAGAAGTTAAAATGCTAAATTGTGCACACACAAAATTTAAGACCGCAACTTAAATTTACAAATTGCAACACCAACTTTCAAATGAAAGGATTGATACTGCCGATAAAATTTACTTGAAAATAAATTTATTAAAAAAAATATAATATAAATAAAAACAAGTTTATTTTAAATAGTTATCAGTTATTCAAGAAATAAAAGGATCAATAATAATCCATGTAAATATGTTTCAATGAAATATCTCGCAGCTTTAAAATACAAGGATGGCTGAATTAAAACTATTAAATGTTCTTATTTAACACGATCCAGAATCATCGAAATTCACAAGTAAAATATAACTTTTTTTTAAATATTTAAAAAACGTATTTGGATACGATTCTTTTAGATACCGCCAGATTACTTCATAAAAACTTCAAAATAAAGCAAATTAATAAAAAACAGACAGATGTCAATCCTATCCCCAAATGCAGTTTTAAAAAAATCTTCAACAAAGCATACAAAATCAAAGTTTGTTTCAATAAACTTTACATGGGTTGCTAAAAAAAAAAAAAAAAAAAAAATCATAAGTCAAGTACTATTTCAAAAACACATGGTTTTGCTTTTGTTTTGTGCAAAACGAAAGCAAAACTCGATGAGAACTTTTGACTAGATCTATGTGAGAGCCAAACAAAAACTATAGGCATCATGTGCACTTCACGTTTTGCGTATCGGCAGTATCCTGGTGGCGCCATCTATGGAAAAATTATATAACTAAAAATAGTCGCCCAAGACTGAATATAGTTGAAGGTTTTGCTTAAAATAGTCGTTTTAGGCCCTTTTTGGTCTTAAATAGTTGCCATAGTCGCCTAGACGCTAAAATAGTCGCTTTAGTAGCCTTTTAAGTCGCCACTGGCAGCCCTGAACAGAGCACCGATCGAAGAAAGTACAAGGGAAGGAAATGTATCATTTAAAACGAGCCAATTGGGCTTGATTGGATGAACGTCAAACTAAAGCTAACGTGAGCTAGTTGAATTTAATGATTGTCGCACAAGAACTACTTGAGGGCTATTGGCGACGGGCGTCGAATTTAGAACCACTGACAGGTGACAAGTAAACACCTGCTAAAGACCTCGTAAATTCAAACTCCGGTTAGGTCGACACTTTATAGAAGGCATTCAACCTAACCTATAAATGGTATTTTGTGGCACAAGATCCAGATTTAGCTACGTCAACCTTATCCGTAAGCGGCGTCAAAACATTAGACGCCTTTGGATTTAACATACACACACCAGCCTCCTCTACGTGCTAAATTTTTAATTGTACAATTTGTTTAAAATTTAGGATTTAATGACGTCGCACAAGTTTTGGGATCTTAACACTCCTCTAATCATATTACATAAATATTGACACTACTGATTGTGATTCTGCAACATAAAAGTAACACTTTTCCTTAACAACTAACAAAATCCTCTTTAATAGAATTTTAATAAATCAGCAAGTCAAAGAAGCTCATACTAAGAAGTAAATGTTTAGAGAACAACCAAAAAAAACTAATAAAAACTTTAAAATTGTATATTTAAACCATTTTTTTAAACAAAAAGAAATTACTCCCTTCAGATAAATTACACTGGACAACAAAATTTCAAAAATTTTCTGCGAATCAGATGAAAGTACCCAATTCTGAATGATTTTGACATGCTGAACACGAATACCACCATAAAAAATGAAAGTTAGCTCTTGTTTTTGAGTTACGTTTTTTTTTCATTGCATAGGATACGGCGAAATGCATCGGCGCACCAAACACAAAATTAATTAATTATAGTCAATTTTGTTTACAGAAGCCCTCTGAATTTTTGCTCATACAGGTTATATGTATTATCAAGATGGGAGTGGTAAAAGATGATAACTTACAAGACTTTTCACCCACATTAGCAGGTAGCAGCTTAATTCCCCACTACGCAACATAATTGTTCTTACTTAAGAGGTGCAGAAAAAAAAAGAGCAATAAATTCCTCACATTTCTACAGATTGTTTTTAGGAGCTGTAGCATATTTAACAAACGCATGGCTATTATCCTCACTAAAACTAAAAAAATATATATTGTAGACTTTTTAGTCAATAGTGTCGTGTTGGACACAGACTTGAAGAAATTTTAGGCTATTTAACTTTTATCTTTTTATAAATAACACCTCATTGAACCGATTAGATGATGCAGAAATAAGTCATTAATCTAATGTGTTGGTTCCCTCTTAATCATACAATGACATTCCGTTTTGTTCTATTAAATGGCATGCGTTTTTCTTCCAAGCATACGGCATTATCTGTTGTTCCAGATAAAGTCAAGGTGACAAATCTGCTACACAAGTTTAACTATGTATGTGAGGAACCCAGAAATTTATCCTGGTATCCAATCTTGTAACAAAAATACAAATGATAAGCTTTCTTTATTTTTGCAGTGATGCTCTCTTTGTGCAAAAAATTGCACTTTTCCGCAAATATAATATAAGTTATTAGCTCTATTAATGCATTTACAAGTCATTACAGTTATAGATTTATTACTAACACTAATTTTTGATATTCTATAACTTCTAAAACAACCAAGTACGAAATGCAAGGAATTTATTGCTCCTTATTCTGCACCTCTTGAGATGAGAACAATTATGTTGCTTAGAAGGGTTATAAAGCTGTTAATATGGTTGCAAAACCCTTGAAACCTATCATTTCCTCCCACCCCCAGGTTGATAATAATAAATAAAATCTGCATGAACACAAATTCGGATTTTTTCTGTAAACAAAATTGACTTTAATTAACTTTGTGTTTGTTGCACCCATGCATTTCGCCTTATCCTATGCAATAACAAAAAACAACCGTAACTCAAAAACAAGAGCTAACTTTCATTTTTTAAGGTGATATTCGTGTTTAGCACGTCGAAATCATTCAGAATCAAGTACTTTCATCTCATTCGCATTTTCACTGTTGACCAGTGTTATTGATACTGCCTACTATTGCAATTGTAACTTGCCATTAAATCTCACTCATCAATCTTATAGTTCATACATAAACTTAATTTTTTTTCTGCATTAACTAAGGGGCACGTCCCCTGCTCGCTATCGCTTGCCAACCCCAAATATTCGAAAAATGGAATTTCCTTCAATTGTTCAATCTGATTAAAGAAAGAGGAGCACTATTAAAGAAATATATAAATGGTTTACTTTGAAAAACAATATAGAGAAAATGCAAGAAAGAATTTATTCTTTTTATATATTCTATTATCCAAAATACATACAGTTGACACATAATTACAAAAAAGCAAATATACAAAATATAACCAATATAAATTAATAAATCTCAAGCTAGAGTAGGCCTACAAACTAGTATTTAATTTAAGATCCAATGCCAGCTAAAGAATATTATAGGCATAGTAAAATTATGGCTTTTGGCAAACTAAAATTGGACCCTATTTGTAGAGGATGCAATCGATATTTTTTAAATCTAAGATTATATACCTTTGATAAATAAAGGAATTAGAAGTTTTAAATAACAATACATGTTTTTTAGTTAGAAATTAGTAATGGTCCCTTAGGATATTAAATATATAGTACAATTTTGTAAATTTGTAACTTTTAGGTAGATATGTTAATTAAAATAGTTCAAATTTGTATTTTATACGTTTAACATAACTTTGAATAGTTTTTAAACATTTAATAGAAGTAGGCCTACCTAAAAATATACAAAGACTAGTTAAGCAATATTTTTGAAATGTAATAAAAATAATTTTTTCAATTGAGCACTATTCAACCAAATTATTGAAAATAAAAATTTATTTATGGAAATTAATTAAAAACTATAAACATTGGATTGTTTGGTGTTTCCATTGTGGTGCTTAATTTTTGATTACCTACTTTTAAAACAATTGCTGCCATACATAAAAGGTAACACAAATTTTGTGAAGAGGCATTTATAACTAAAAATTAAGCATTATAAATATAGAAAGGTATGGTATAGATTTTTTTGTTAATATTTTGGTATATATGTTTATTGACAATAATGTTATCTTTAATAATTATTGAGTGTTAATAAAATGTAAAAAAAAAAAATATCTGCAGTTTTTACAAATTAAAAAAAAATCTGACTGAAGATGATTACCACATTCCCCCTAGAAATACACTGTATTATTACCAATGAAATATATATTTACTTCTAAAAATAAATTGCAGAATTCATTATAATTATGCATAAGGAAAATACTTATGTTATTTTTTTTTTTTTTAATTCCCGTATCCTTTTAAAAGATAGCAAATTGAAAATATGTGTATAATTTGGTTATTTTAAATAAAAAATTAAAAAGCCAGGTGAATATACCAATTTTGAATGCTAAGTAAAAAAACATCTGAACTACAAGCTTATTACTCTTTTTTAAAAAAGTTAATTATTTCACTAGTAAAGTATTCAAACTTTAAAACACAGAAATTTTCATTTCATTATAAAATTTCAATGTAAAAGTATCTAAGAACCAACTGGCTAGAAATGGGTCTTAGCAATTTCAGCATTGATGCATTCACCTAAGCTAAACCAAATAAATCAGCTTATAAATTAAAGTTTAAAATAATGTATGAAGAAAATAAATTGCAAAATTTTCAAAAACATTATTGTAAAAAAAAGTTTGAAAACATTTCCTTTGGAAAAAAATAGCAACACAATAAAACAGTGCATCAGATTATATTCTATGGCTAATAATTTACAAATAAGTCCTAGGCTGGCAACAGCTCTTTCACATTTCCTTGTATTGCTTCCTTATTAGCCAGTTTTGCTTTTATTTCTGCCATGTTGTGAGAATCGTCGATGGGTTCTTCGACACGAATATTGGGGTTGAAGCGAGGATCTAGAAGTGGATCGGAATCGGCACTGGCGCGGCCCAGCCTTATAAAAAGTATGCACAGAGTACAAAGGCCAATCAGGAACAAAATGAGCAGAATCATCCATTTCTTGTAAAAAATATTCGGGTCGCGTCTGTGGTGCCTTCCGTGAGATGTGTTGGACCTAAAAGAGCGAAAGAGAACTTTGAATCTAAAGATAGTAAACATAAACAAGCAACTATATACCTCTCCCGACCTTAAGTTTGCAGTATACAAATGTTCTTCGAGAAAGAGGGTAAATAGTTTTCACTTTTGAGGGCGAGAATCGAATACAAAAAGGTATTTAACATTCAATAAACAAATTTATTTGTTATTTTAGACATAAATTTATTATTTTTTATTAGTTTAGCTTCAGTTAGAGTGTTATTTTAATTATTTTTTCCCTTCTATTTTGACGTAACAGGGCGCATGAATATCAGGGTCAAATTATCAACCAATCGGAGCAGGCGAAGCTTCGGCGCCAGCCGCGTTGTTTACGCAAATTCCTCCGCGTAGTACATTTCTCTGCTGCAAACTTAAGGTCGGTTTTGGTATAGTTATTCAGATTACATTGAAGGTTTCAAGGTACTTCCTTTCCCCTTGCGTAGTTTTTCAGGAAACTGTGTGAGTGTTGCGGTCTTTTCTTTCCTCCCTCTGCTCGGGTTTGATAAGCAATTGTGATTACCTCACAACACACCAAAATAACAACACTCGCATTGTTTCTTAGACAACCACATGAGGGGGCAGGGAACAAAAGTGTGACCTAGTCCAGTTGAATTTAAAATTATCAAAAGTCAAAAATTAACAGACCGGAAACATTATCTTATTTAAACGTTAAAAAAAGCGAGTTTTGGAACTACACCCCTTCCAATCTTATATTTCATTCATCTTCTTTGAAAGATAATAATATGAAGAAATATTAAAAAGTACTTAATGCCCAAGATATACAGAGAATACATTAAATAACTTCAGAAAGAATAGTAGGTATGATGCAGTGTCATAGCTAGGTAACTAAATGAAAACTAGCTTCCAAGTCTAACTTAATTTACTAACAAACAACTTTTCATGTAATTCAGTTAATATTTGCAAAGCATTAAATTTTTTCAAAGAAACTTTTAGAACATTGAGTATAAGTATTGTGCAAGAAAATTTCTAAAAACGGCAATCATTATAATACATTTAAAACTAATCAAGCATGCAAATTTGCAAATAACTTAAGAAATAGAAAATAATCAATTTGCAATAAATATGGAAAATACAATGAAAATATGTGTGTATAAATTTAAAAATTTACAAATTGGAATGGTATTAGAAAGAGTAAAATGAACTTAATGCATAAAACAACTTACTTAAACCATCTTCCAAACCACTCAAATGCACTCCGCCTCTTATACTTGTCTTCATCATGATCAGTAGCATGTGGCCTATAATGACCATGGTCTGTAGCATCATACATCTTTCGAGGACTTGTAAAGGAAGCTGAAAATAATACTAGTAAATTAGTCTTAGCAAATAATATATTTTAAAGACGTGATTATATTAAATAAACATTTAAATTCATGAAATGTTTTCCAAAGTATGTTATTGAGGCAAATTTTTTTTTTGTTTTGTTTGTTTCAGTAACTTGGTCTGCGATTTGTTAACAGGATAAAAGAAAAAAAGTACTTTACAAACCCAGAAACATCCAGAAAAGAGATGATTACAATGCTTTGTCAGAAGACTTTTTAAATGTTTGAGAACCAAGCATTGTTGGAAAATATAATAAAAGTGATAATAATTAAAAAAAAAAAAAAACAGCCTTCTCTTAAGTTAAAAGCTTAAAAATTTGAATATGCACAATCTATATCTAAATTAAAGTTTTAATATACACAAGATAATGGAGGTCATCAACAAATGTGATGATAAAAACACATAACGTAAAGACTTTAATTTCAATATTGCCTTTTATTCCATTTAAAATAGCATTAAGCATCTACTAATTCAATTACAGATGCAGAAATATATATGAAACAAATAAAATTTTGACTACAAATTTAAAAAAAAAAGACTTCAATACTGACTTCCATAAGAGGCTCCATAGGTTTCTGGCCGTACATTGTTCACTTCCATTTTACTTGCATTGTTATTTATAGTAATTGGAGCAGGTTTGGATGAATTCTCAATCGGGAGAGAACTAGGTGCTCGTAATGGTGAGAAATTAGTTTTTGAGTGAGAGCTCTCACTTAGTAAATTATTTTCCATCTAAATTAAAAAATACAAAAATAATATAATAGCAAAATATAATTACAATATAGGGTAACGAGTACAGTGATTGGCACCCTCACGTGATTGCCCTGCCCCCCCCCCCCCCCCAATCATTATTGAAAATAATAAGATGTTAAAGCCCAAAATATGTGTGACAGAGGATTTCCCGACATTAACGTTTGTTATGTTGGCGACAGTGCACCACCAATCAGAAAAGCAATATGGTCGCTAAAAAAATATGTCTGAATGTCAACGAGAGGGGGGGGGGGGGGCAATCACTGTTCTTATGGGGGCCAATCACTGTACTTGTTACCCTATACACTACAGGTAAAAATTAGCACTATTGTTATATTTCTTAGCTAAAATGATAAAGTGAGTTACTATATCCTACTCCTTACAAGAAAATATATTAGCTACAAAAGTTCCTTTTTGTAAACAACAATTACAAAAATGAATAGAAAACTAAAATTACCCAATGTAATTGAACGTAAAAGTAATAGTTAGGTAAAAGGAATCCATGTAAATTTAGCTATACCTGTTTCATGACAGAGCAAATAGACAATAAGTAAAATAAATTTGTTACATTGAGTATCATTCATCTTATTCTTAAATATTTTGAATGTTCATTATATTTTTTATTTCTGTGCCATCTTGTAGAGCATAATTTGTGTGAACAATCAATGCTAAAACAAGGTTTGTTATTTTATTTTAACCCTCTAAGGGAAAAGAGCAAATCAGATGAAGTATAAACAACTTGTTTTCATATCTATCATGAAAATAAAATTTAAATTTTTAATTGAAGGTTAAATTTCCTTAATTATATTTCTGAAACAGACAATTATTATTAATGATTCCTCTATCCTTCAAATTTTTAAAATTTAGCAAAATTATAAAATTTATTCATTCAAAAAAATTAAGAAAATGAAAATGGACTATCAGGTAACCGATTTATACGTCAGTACTGCCGTGGGCAGGTAAACTGAAGTAACTTCCATAATGATTTGGACAATTGTTGCAAGCACTCAATTACTTTAACAATTAAGAAAACATACTGGCATTTTTTTTAAAATTTCAGATCAAAAATTGTACAACTCATCGTTGTGATTACTGCAGTTTACCTGCCCACAGCAATGTATCCTTCAGCAAGTTTATTTATTACTATGCTACACTCAGACACACCCATTACTTTTGAAGACAGCAACACAAATCACAAAATAAGAATAACTTACGGGTGGATAGCCAAGGCCGATCCTAGCCCAGTTCACCCCAAGCAGAGTATTTCTCAGAGCTTCAGTGACTGGCGAGACTGCATTCTGTTGGGGAAATATGCAGATGTTGCACACTGGGCATGAGTATCCTTCAGGGGGGGTCTGGGGAGAAAGCTTCAGTGCATATTTGTTCAGGCAGTCCCAATGAAAAACATCTGAAAACAAAGAGCTTCTTTAAACGGGGTCAATATAATTATTAATTAGTCGGTAAATACAGTACAGGAGGCCCAGTGGCTTGTAGTGCTTTGCATTGCCACACCACAGGTCCGGGGATCGAATCCCGGATTGGGTGAGGCTGACCCATCCTTTCATCCCTTGAGTGGGTCAATAAAATGGGTATTAGCATGCTTGGGAACTAAACACTGGGGGTTCCGCATGTGACCGACCACTTTACCGGGACATATGCCTAGCACCCCAGAGTCCTCGGTCAAGAAAGCTAAAATGGGCACGGCATGCCTTGGCCCAGTAATGGGCTGTTGCGCTGAAAAGTTTAGTTTAAATACAGTACAACCTGGTTATATCATTCAAGGGACCACAATATTTTTGATGTTATGAACCAGTGTGAAAATAAAGTGTAGGATATCATGTAAAATGCATATTATGGACTCATATTATTAATCAAAGTTATAAAATTAATCTAAAAAAAATTCTTGAAAGCATTTTAATTACTAAACAAACATATATTTTTAGTGTGCTGTAACAGAGAAGTTTATTGAAAATTGGTTTTAGGTACATGCAAGATGTTATAAATTAAATATATGTGGGGAATATTTCAAGGGGCTGAATATTTATGGCGTTATAAACAAATCGCTGTTGCGAACGAGGCTGTGGTAACTGAGAATCTGACCGTATTTATAAAGATGGAATCAATTTCAATCTTTAGAGTTTAATTTGGTTATAGTAACATTAAATTAAACTAGAACTACATAGGAGCAGTTGGTACTGGTCCTTGTAATTTTGAACTAAGGTCAAGAGATGGGGCCCGAAACTCTATCAAGCTTCCAACAAATGTTGTAGCATAATATTGTATGTGATATCAGAAAATAAACAATTAAAGATTTAACCAGTCGCTCTGACAATTTTTAACAATTATTCATAAACAACAAATTATTTAAATAATAAAAAATATCAATATTTTCTTCTAAAACCAGCTTTCTAGAAATAAAGCGGAACCACAAATCTTGTAATGTTGTACCATGATTAGGTGATGAGGGATGAGACATAATTTGCCATTGAGGAAACTTTATAGAGACATCGAACTCAATGTGACTCTCTTTGACCATAAAAGTTTTAATGTACCCCAGTCTTGTACACAGTTTTATTTACAATAAGACAAAAATGATTCAACAAGAAGTATTGGACATGATAATCACTGTTTGAATCATAAAACATAGAATAAATTGATATGGAGCTATGCATGGTCTAATTTATTATACAATTAAATTTTTTATCCAATTATTCGATTCTTTAATGATCCACAATATGCACTGCATAACTTGAGTAAGATTTCAGTTTTGGTACCTATAATCATTGCATCAGACTTCATTAACTTCTTAGATAATCATTTTTATCCTCATTTTAATCCTATTATCATTAAAGCTATGTACACAAGACTGAGACACATTACATCTGAAAGGGTAAGAATTTATCTAAAACAATTATCTTTGGATCCATGGAAACTGAACGCAAAATTTTGAGTAAGACACCAATTTTGGAGCGACCCACAAAATGTTGAGATGGCCACTGTCCTTGTTTGTTCAAGAGCAAACCCTTTTTTTCCTCTCATGGTGACACTTTCTCAAAGTATATGCATTTAAATCTGGGTATTGCTAACAATGAAGTTGCGGGTGCACAGTGTGAAAACAATTGTGATTCGTTTGATACTTGCGCTTGGCAAATATTATCTCATAACCTTACTAACCATAAATATTTTGTAAAAAATATTTATAGCAGAAAATTTATTAATCTTTACATTGAAGATTTTATTTTCATTAAGTTTAAAAATCGGTTTGTTACAAAAATATATGCATACAGCTTTTTTTAGAAGTTGAGTACAGTTTTTAACTATGAAATACTAGTTTGCTTTTTAAAAATAATAAAATTGTGTGATTAAATAGATTTCTACACAATAAAATTATATAATATGCTAGTGTCAAAGTAAAGAAGTTTATTTAGGTAGGTTAAAAAGTCTACAACTTACGATAACAAGTCAGTCTAATGCAGTCTCCTTCAGAAAGCTCAGTCTGGCAAATAAGACAATTGGGATTGTAATCACTGTCCTGTAACCACTGAATGTATGACTGCACAACACACTAGAAGAAAATTAGTTCATGTAGAATTACAATGTAAGGTAGAAATTTACTGTACGGTAACCCTTGGCAAACTTTCCAAAATCGCACCAAAAGTCGGCTGAAAACCCAACCGAAATGAGCAAATAACGGTCAAATAGGGTTGCCTGAAAACATCAGCGTAGCGAAGTCTAAGAATTCTAATCATCAGTCGAAGTCAGACACTTGCCAAAAAAAATACTTATCATCCAATCCGCAAAAGTCGTGCCAAGGGTTACTGTACAGTAAATCTGATCCCAATGTACATAGGAAGGGCATATTTATCCTAAAATTATAATAATGGATAATATAAATGGCCGATTCTAATTTAGCGAATTGCATCACGTTGTCAAGCAAAGAAAATACACAAATGTGATAAACATCCACTTCATATCATATATAACTAGATAGATAAAGTAACCCTAAATTAAATTTTCAAGTGCAACCAATGAACACACCGCTATTATATCATAGCTGTACTAAAAATGTTACCAATTACGCTTGAAAATATGGGGAGCTTTTTGGTACATCTTGCAGCTTAGTTTCAGTTTTGAATTATTGTCGCACTTTTGCAGTCTTGTAATAGATATAATAAGTAGAGGAGCACACGGAAATTTAAAAGCATATTAAATTTTCAGAAAAATAAATTTTTGTTAAAGATTATAAAAACATTATTTTACCTTAGAATGATTTGTAACCATGCAATGTTCACATACATTCACACGGTGTTCGAAACAAAACTGATTTGTCACTTTTTTCTTGGGACACTTGCATAAACCCATTTTAGACAAAACAGGAGTGAAACCAAACTTTTAAGAACTGATTCTAACGTTGGGGTGTGCTAGTTACATTTAAAAAACAATCAGATTTCACAGGGAGTATAAAATAAATAAAATTAATCGCATATTTACACCAAAACACGTCAGTCTTTCAGCATTTAGTAGTGGTTGGTTGAATGGTATACATATATTTTCAGGCTTGTGTGCCTTATAAACCCTCGTCAAGTAAGACAGTCGCAACACACACACTTACATGCACACATATACGTATCGCTATCTATTACGCGCCACCTCCACAATTTAGACATGTCCCTGAAGGGAAAGGAAATAGTCTCCAGGAACCTGAACCCGTGGAAAACTTAGAAATGACCATCCACAGGGTTTTCGGACCCATCAGATTTACCGAGCACGTAATCCGCATGTACTCGGTGAGTTTTTAGCAACCAGGACTCGATCGCGGGACTTTCCGATCCGTAGATTGAGATATTGACCACAAGGCGCCTCTCAGCTCCATTTAGTAGTTTAGTTTATATCTTGTTCGTTGCCAAATCTGAAGTCAACATTAAAAGATAATGCGTAAAAATGAGTTTGGTTTGGTTTATTTCATTTGAGATCTGCTGACACTAAAGGCGCTTTCACACGGTGTCCCTTGATCAAGAAACTTCCGTAGGAATAACATAGAGAACCGCTGTGGGGAATTTTTTATGGAATTTTTTCGTGGAGATATGAAAATCGGTAAACCGGTTTTGCGTAGAGATATAGGTAGCCAATCAGCATCAAGTATTGCTCTGACGTCTTGTTGGCGAAATCGAGTTTGCCAAATGGAAGAAAATCTACTTGATGCTTTCCAATGTTGATTTTTGAAGATAGTACTCCTTGCTTAATCGGCTGTGGAGAGCCTTGTGGTTAAGATCTTGATCTCGTTATACTAAGGTCTCGCGATTCAGTCCAGGTCGTACCACTGAAAACCCACCGAATATGCGGGATACGGGCTCGTTAAATACGTTGGGACGGAAAGACCTGTGAGTGGTCATTACGCAGTTTCCCACGGGTACAGGTCCCTGGAGACTATTTCCCTCCCCTTCAGAGACGTGTCTAAATTGTGGATGTGGCCTCGCAATAGATGGCAGCATCCGTCACGTGTGTGTGAGTGTAGTGTGTGTTGTGTCTGTCTTACTTGGCGAAGATTTTTATAAGCGGGTCTCTGACCAAGCACACAAGCCTGAAAATATATGTACACCAACCAACAGTATTATGTAAAGAACAAAATTGCTATTAATGTTTTATATAAATCGAATAAATTATATATTTAATGTTTATTCAAAAATTAAAAAGTTGAATATTCTAGTGAAATCTATTCATTTGTTGGATAACATAACATAAATGTATTAAACTAAAGCGAGCAGTAGATTGTAGAGGGGGGAACTTTAGTTGGTCTACAGGCGGTCACGGCATAATCTGAAAATGCGGCTTTACCATTATTTGCCACAAAAATATTTTATTCAAACGTTAAAACCAGAGTTAAAGCAAAGTCCAAAACTATCAAGAATCTTTCGCAATAAGACAAACCTCTGTTCTGTGGTCCACTTTGATTTTTCGGTTTATGGAAAAAAGTTAAATTCAAATTCAAATAAAAAGTTAAAGTTTAGACTCGCCCTTTCATATGAAAACAAATTCATGAAGTCAAAAAATAATTAGTTAACCACTTAAGAAAGTTAATGAGACCGTTCCGGTAGTGTAACTTACAGTAGCAAAATCATTTTCAAAATTGTTGTTGTTGGGACAATATATTATTTTTTTCTGCAAACTCCGATATCTCTCTAATGAAAACCTCACGTTTCCAGTATCCCATAAATGATGTGTTATGTCGTTATTATAAGCAAAAGCTAATAATAGTAAGTAATTTACAGAGAAAGTTGAACATGGAAACTTTTTACGCTTTCTAAATCCGTTGAAAATAATTTGTTAATTGTTTTTATCTACGATCTCTCTCTCCCTCCTCACCTTAATCACATTTTCTGCCGAGCATCTATTAAAGGGGTAGTTATTGTATTAATTTCTTCGTTAATGACAAGAGGCAGGTGTCGTTATTTTATTTCCGAGACGACACCCTGCACAATTAAACTTGTTTTTCGGAAGGTAAGGTCATTGTTGGAATTCTTCTTCTGCCACCTGTAGAAAGTTCCCAAGGTCTAATATTATTCTACATTTAGGTTAGTGAACATTTTGTTTTGTGCTTTTGAAAGTTTTCTCCTTTTTGATCTCCCAGAAATTGTAATCAATTTGACAACTTTAAATAAAGTGGCAAATTAGATTTGAAATTAACAGTGATATTAACTATATCTGAATCTGAAGTTAGCAACCAGATACAGCAATAATGGAGATAAATAAATAAATAAATAAATAAATAAATAAATAAATAAATAAATAAATAAATAAATAAATAAATAAATAAATAAATAAATAAATAAATAAATAAATAAATAAATAAATAAATAAATAAATAAATAAATAAATAAATAAAGTTGGCATTGTGTTACATCCAAACAAGATTGACACGTGAAGTGCCTTTGGAATTGATCACGTGCTTATGGGTTTGATCTTAATTTCATTTACTTAGGTGTTCGGTGGATATGGATGGAAACACCTTTTGAGGTCACTGTCCTTTGCATATTTAATTTTTTTGTATTTTATTTCAATTTTTTAAATTTTATTTTCGCGACTGCAAGAGACGGTAAACATCAAAGGTATTTGCTTGCCGGATGAAATTTAATTTAAAAATTAGTAAGTCGCTGCTCATAAATAGCAAAACAGTTCCGACGTTAGCTTTTTAGTGGCCTTACTGTTTTTTAAATAAAAATTTTCCTGCAGGTATATTCATTTTATTAGACAAAAAAAACGCCTTCTCTTTATTTGTGACTCAAGTTTATTTAATAATTTATATTCAAACTTAAATTATTCAATTCTATACACTTTAATGAATTAAAAACTAAAATAATCATTTAATAGTCTTCCTAGTTTACCGTTCGCTTTAAAATCATTAATACACTTTGTCTTGGAAAATGAATTTGATAAGTGAATATAGTTGCTAAGTTTGTTAGATACTACAAAAAAAAAAAAAAAAAAAAGGATTTATACATTTTAATTAGCATTTTTCGCATCTTAAAAGGCAACAGTTACATATGAACATTGAAAACTTTTTGATACCATTGGAATTTTTTAAAAATAAAATCCTTAAACCAAAGTATTGACTCGGAGTCATATCTTTTGCGTTACCATCCAATAGAAGCGCAAAAAAAAAAAAAGGCTTATTCTCAAATGTGTTATTCTATATATTAAAATCTATTTTTAAAATATAACTCTTCAGGGTTATTTTACCATGCACTATGCAATTTTAGTATGAGTATCTCTTAGAATGATGTTTATATCACTAGCTACAAACCACTATTAAAATTTTAAAAAAATGTTTTTTTCATGGAAGCCTCGGATACATTTTAATTTAGTCGGTCGCTGCCAGCCAAAAGCCTATGAAGTAAACCGCTTTACTATGGAATTTCCGGGCAAGACCGGAGATTCCACAGTAAATGAAAGACAGGAAAAAATGATGATTCAAAGAGCTTATGCGGACAAGGACAGGGATAAAAGTGGTCTGTGTGTGTCCTCCTTTCTTCATATTAAAAAATATTGCATGGTAATAGTTTTCATTACATATTTCAACAATCATATAATAAATATACCTAGTCAAGTAAAAAAGCCAATGAAGCGAAATGACCACTCATTTACTAACTACTTTTCTAAAAAAAAAATACTTTTCATTGTTGTTAAATGTTAATATATTCTCAAAAATAAATTTCAATGCACGTTATCGACGCCAAATTACCTAGCGTGACGCATATAAATAGTAATCAAAACCCTTAAGAACATATAGGGGAAAAAATGAAACCTCAAACGTTAACTACTTATGAAAGAATGTTTTGATATGACTTCTCCCTGACTCATTCATTCATTGACCAGCGAAATGAAATTTCCGGTTCCTAGATGGCGCTGGAAACGATACTTTCAGCTGGTTGAATGAGATTGCTGGAGAAAGCAATGAATCGCTTGAATGGCGCCCTACAGAATATTGTGGAAAAAAGGAGATAATTTCCTTTTGTAATATGTTGTTTCCTATTTATACAAATACAAAAATTGTCGACCAACAACAGGCCAGAGGCCCAGCAAGGTTTGTCCAAAATATATCTAATTCCTTACCAGTTTCCAATAGTTATCGAGATTCTTCTTAAAATCTTCCACTCTCTTCGAATACACAACATATTCTGGTAAAGCATTCCAGTCATTGACGACTCTATTGTAAAAATAATGCTTTCTAACCTCCCTTCTAAAGCATGATTTATTCAATTTCTGAATATGCCCTCTGGTCCGGCTATTTAAGGTAAAACCTAAGTCCTCCATGTCTCCCTGTTTAATGAACTTGAACAACAGAATTAAATCACCCCTTGATCTCCTATTTTCCAGGGAATACATGTTTAACGATCTTAATCTATTACCATAATCAATATACCCGATAAACCCTTAATCATTTTTGTATTCCTATGTTGAACCTTTTCAAGCATTTCAATATCTTTTCTGAGAAAGGGGACCAAAACTGAACACTATACTTCATTTGAGAGTTAAATAAAATCTGCAAGCAAATGTAATTATTTAAAAAGAAAGGGAATGTTCAATTTATGTGGAAATTTTTAATTTTCAGAAATAATTCTAAAAATTAAGTACAAACTGGATTACTGGAACTGGAACACATTAATGAATTTATTGTTTGACTAGGGGGCAAAGCCCCCTGCTCGCTACCGCTCGCCTTACCCCGGGAATCGCTACCCAATTCCTATTTGTTTGCTCCGCAAACAAACATGCAAGACTATAATATGAGGATACTGCCAATGCAGGAATGCTCATCTATACAATATGGCTAGTTTCCGGTGGTACTGCTCCAGGGCATCACGTAGCTCTAGCGCTAAGCAACGATCTCTATCAAAGCCACGGGACGCAACCTGAAGCAGCCCCGGCACAAAACAAGCACACCGCCACACTTACTTTCGGCGTTTCTGACATTTCTGATTGGCTGAAGTCGCGTAAGTCACGTGGCTTTCAAGCGTCTGACAATTGCAATTTTATATTATATAGAGATATCTGAACAAAAAAAGTTACTTTTTTTATGTTCACAGGATTTTGGAACTAACGTTGATTTTTTTCTTTCGGAAGCGTTGAATATATGAAGCAGTAGCAGCTACTCTATGGTACAAATTGTATTTTTCAAAAAGTTTCTGAGTATTTTGGAAACATCTTTTTTGCAAACATGTTGAGCATTTAAAAAACTCTTTTATTCTCATAAAAATTATTCTTTTTCTACTTTCTAGTATATATATCAGAATTCATAGAATAGATTGAAAGTACTATAGGTTGTCTTCCCGCTTCTGATGGCCTGTGTTGACAGAGCTGATCTGGAATCATATGCGCATACGTCATGTGGATTAAGCTTCTTAGCTTTGAAAATAAAATAAAAAATTTCCAAACTTATCAGAAACATGTCATTAATAGAATGTCTCTGTATGTTTTAAATTTTTTTTTAGTTAATATGCAAAAGGATAAAAATAATAATTAAATAAAACTTTTTCATATTTATTTTCTCGTTTTTTCGATATTTTTCACCCATGCTCCCCCTAAAAAAAAACACATTAAAATTATTCTTATTCAAGTTGTGCAGTTCTTTTTAAATAGGCAACTCTATTTTTTTGGGTCAAATCTTTGCTTATTGGATACAGTATACTTGAAAAATATTAGAAAAGGTAAAAAAATAATTGATTATTTATGATACCTTCGCATTTTTTTAAAGTTGTATTTTTTCGTATTAGTCCTTAACATTAAATTTTCGGTGAGAATATTTCTTATGATGTCATTCTCTCCATAGTGCTATTTCATTGATTGTTTAGTTTTCTTTGACTAAGTGTTGAAACCAGCCCATTAGAGTCAGAATTTTTTTTAATTAATTTGCTATTATACAGAATAAAATTAGTTCGGATTTAAAAAAGGAATTTTAAGACATTTAAATATTGCCAAATTTAAGATTTTACGCATTCGCTGTCTTGACCCACTGGTAACCACGAACAATAACCGTTCACAGCTGTTTGGCTGATTCAAGCCAAGCTTGGCACGTTGGTGACACGCATCTTCATTGGCAACCCTACCTACCGCGGCCATCGCTTTTCGCGCAGAAAGAGATGAAAGAAGAGTAGTAGAGAAGACCACTGAAAAGAAGATATTTGTTTGTTATGGCTAAGCGAGGGTGTGGTGACAATAATAATGAATTTGTGCTCTAAGGATAAAAGAATGTTGCTTTAGGTGACACTGGGATACTTTACAATGGCCGCATACGATCGCGGATATATAGGTAAGTGCACAGCGATTTGTTTATTACTACCGGGGTTCTGTTCTGTCACTTTGCCGGCTTATGGCTGGTTCCGACACCGGCACACGATCGGTGATTTCTCCGCTGGAAAAAAAAGTGTAGCTCCGTGTTTTTAATTGTTGTTTTCTCGTAAGGGATGGAAGTGATTAGTTTGTTTACATTTTTGACAAGAGTTGGGAATCGCGTTGTCGGTTGACATAGCGATTGGAGTATTTATTTAGTTGGGTTTTTGAATTGCTTGTGATACAATGTTTTTACAAGTCTCTTGTATTGCAAATTTTAATTTACATGTGTTGAATTTTTGTGTTATGTGTTATGGAAAATACATACATAAACAATGTGCCAAAGATTAGCAAATTAAAAATACTTCCTTTGATTTTGATTAGTAATTACCTTGATCATTATTATTTATATTACTGTTGCTTTGATTGCAATTACAAGGTTTTTTTAAAATTTTATTTATGTCTAAAATTTCATACGTCTAGGCTATGTCATTATTGTTTTTGGTACGTTACGTTTACAAAAATTTATTAAAAACTTAAAAAATATAAAATGTTACATGTTACGTAAATTTTAAATAAGCCTTGGACTATTTGGTACTGAAGACTTCCACTTTGTCAATGTTTTTAAAAACTTATTTAAATCTTATTTATTTTTGGTAATTACTTCATCTTCTTCACAAACGGTTAATTTTTATTTAAAAACTTACAATTGAGTATAAAAATCATGCTCTGTTTAGTCATGAAAATTATTTGGAGAAGTTTAAATTTTTAATGCTTGTTTCTTGATATGTTTTCTATTACCTCCAACTTTTACCCATGTTCTAAACGTTAAAACAATTTAATGTTGATAAATTGTTCTTATTACTAATGTACTATTCTTTAGCGGTGTCGACATATTAAGGGGTGTGTGTGCGTGAAACACCTCAAATATTTGTAATTTTTTAAAGAACTAAAAGCATCATATTTGTAATTCTCAAAAAAGAAGGCATTTGGTTTAAAATATATTTTCCCATCTAATTGACCATGAGCATTCTTCATCCCCCTATTATTTAGATTATTTTTTCAAAGCAAGTTTATGGATTCATGGAAATTTTAAAACTGAGATGAAGAAAAATCAAAATGGTTTAAATTGGTATTTTGAATTTTGAAATAATGGATTCAAAATAAAGCTTGCTTCTCAATTTATACAACAATTTGGTTTAATTTTTATTATTTTGGTTAAGATTTAAAAAAAAACCTTGATACTTTATAAATATTTTTGTTAATTAGTTTAATTATTGAGTTGTTTTAGATTAAGGGAGATAAACTAATGGGGTTTTATTGGCGGGGTGGGGGCTATGTACCAATGTGACTTTTATTACAACATATTACATAAATATTAAAATAAATCTCAAAAAGTTTTTATTTTTGAAAAAGATGTTAACTATTATTTTCAATAAAAATTCTATTTTTGAATGCTAGTTTAATTATAAGCACATTTTATGGCCAAAATGTGTTTCATGCATTAGCTTTAATATGTTTCAATTAAACACATTTTTTTCATTGAATATAATTTGTATTGATTATCATTTGAGTATTATCTATAAGGGACCAAAGGTGCATCCTTTAGATCTACCTGAGGGATAAACACTTTAATTTCTCTCTACCCCAGGTTAAAATTAAGAAGTATGTCCTATATTGACACTGGACACTGTAATTCTGCTAAGCCTCAGCAGTTACAGGTTAGCAAATATTATTTGTAGGTAAATGATTAAACAAATAGTATATATTCTATTCAAATGTTCTGTCATCACTCATTCTCTGCCAAGAAAATGTTATTTTTACAGTTTTTATTTCTGGATTAAAGGTATAAATTCTTAATTGTTACTATGAGCTGGTTATCCGCCGTATAAAGTTATTAATGATAAAATAATTTAATGATAATAATTTTTGTCTGTCTGTCTGTAGTCCGTGCCAGGGTTTGGAATTCACTGTCGCTATAGTAGTAAATTTGGCGACTTCAAATTTAATTGAGTCCTGACTAGTTTTTCCCAAATATGACAATCGACTTTTAGGATGGCTTCCAAAGATCTTGCCGAAAATTATAAAAATCGCCAATCTTCAGCGATCTTTAATTCGTCAATTGTCTTCTGTGATTCTAAAATTGTAAATTTCCATTGTAAAATATATACAATTACATAAAAATAAGTAAATATCGTTTTTTCACTTAATATTTTTCTCAAAAATGCTCACAGATAATGTGCATTTGCTTATAGAATTTTAAGTTAGTAGCACACATTGGTCCTAAAATGTTCATCCAATTTCTAAACCTAGTCCGTACTATACATTTGTCTGCCGTCGACCTAATTTACCTTTGAAATTTAATTTTTAGTCATTTAACTTGCTGTTGCTACATCGAAAATTGCAGTCAAAACCATTAATTTTTTTTTCTTTCCTCTATGACATATTGCGGTTCCGTCTTTTATTTTAACCATTTCATTATAAACCTACGGACATTTAATGAAGAAATGAACCCTTGTTTAGTTCATATTTAGATGCAGAACTAATCACATTTATTTCCTTAATCTACTCTATATACTGCCGGACATGCATGTCCTCTTATTTAAAAGAGAATATTTTACCTTATCGTTATCGTATCAAGACATGTAAAACGCATTTTACATGATTGCTATACCTTCCCAAACCGCTTCATGTTCAAATTCTTAGTATGATAATACCCGGGCTATTATCATTATCTCTAAAAGCCTTGACCCTTGTCCTTTTGTTAAGCGGAAGAGTTCAATAGTTGGGCATGAGGTTACTGATGTTGAACAGGTTATATATTGATTGCCGTGTCACATGAATAAGGGATTGGTTGATTTTCAAATTGAAGGTTTGGTCCACTTGAAGATAGTCTTATGCTTACTAAATGAGCTATTTAAAGCTTTTGTATAGTTCATTAGGAGAGTTTCGGCAAGTTTCACCTAAAATGCAACAGTTTTGATAAAATTAGGGAAATGGCAAGATATAATTTTCAATGCCTGTCTGTTGTTAATGAAAGTTAATTATACGCACTAGTTGTAAAATTTGTACAAATACATACTTTATTTGAAACTTTTTCCTCTCAACATACACAAAAAAATCTTAAGGTAAAACAAATCGACCCTTACTATAAAACATTTGAAATCTTCTGAAACTTAAGCGAGCTTGAACTAGTGTGTAATCTGTCGAAAGTTCCTGTTTCGAAATCACAGCATTTACAAAGTTGTGATATTTTAAAAAAATCTTTTCAGTTCCAATAAGCAATTTGGCATCTTCTTTTTAGAATTTTTTTCAGATCGTCTATAGCCATTTATGATATCAAAAAGTACACCATTCGATTCTTCAAACTTTTTTCTTTTTGAAAGTATTTTTTATCAATCCCAAGCTATGTCAGCCCTATTATTTTTTTTTAATTGTGACAAAACAAATTCTAAAATGATGATGCCAAATGGAAACATTGGGACTGAAAGGGTTACAAAAAAGTTTGCCTTTAAATACACACATTGCCTTTTCTTTGGATTAATTCATAAAGCCTATCACAATTTTAGTTTTTGAACTTCCTATGGATAAATTAAAGACCACCCACCCTGTGAAATCATATTTTATAAGTTTATTTTTATTCATTTTCTTATTTTTGAAAAGTTTTTACGATCCCTTCTTTGATCTTTGCGTGATCTCCTTCCATTAAAGTTAACGCCTAAAAGAAGAGATATTTATCCATTTTTCAGTCCAATTCCCCCCCCCCCCCCTAAATTGCATTAGATATTTATTACAAATCGAAATATTTGTGGAAGCTTTTAAAATTTAATGTTGGTAAACAAATCAAACGAAGCCTGAATATTATTTAACACGGAAGTTTACTGCGTATTTAATGGAAAATTTATTTCAATTATTACGGTTATGAATTATAAAGGAGCCGCAATGTAAACGTCTGTTTTTTTTTTTACAAGTTTGTTTTTGTTGTTTATATCGTCGTGTGACCGGAGCACAAGTGGAACATAAAAATAAAATATAATTAAATTAAAGAGAGAGAGATGGGATGACGCAGTATAAGTTTATTTTTAGTATTTTATGAATAAATTTACGTTTATATATTTCAACATATTTTTTTTCTTTGAATTATTTACTCTTACTAAAGATTAATTTTTAATTAATTGCTTATTTAAAATTTAAAGAAAACGATAGCTTGTATACTAAGTAAAAATCATACAAAAAACAAGAAAATATTTTTTTTGTGTTAATAAGTAATTTACTCTATTTTAACAGCCTACTTTGTTCTGTTTATTTGCATTTGCAGAAATGTTTTCGTCTGTCTGCTTAACAGCTATATTTGATTGCACTTCTGACTATGCAAACTCTTACAAATTTCTTAAAAATTAAAACCTTTAAAATGCACACTCTTTACGTGATAACATTTCCCAAAAGTTCATCACCTTTAATGCGCTCTTCAGGAAATTTTAAGGGATGCTAAAAACCTGTCATTCACACATTTACTTGCACCATTTTTCGCGTAACATGTTCCACGACTCGTGCACTTTTCAGATGCGTTTACACGAATTTTGCTCTTTACGGTGTCTTTTATGTTTAAAGTATCACGTTAGTACATGTTTTAGGTACTGAGCAAAAATCATAAAGCTACGATGCATGGAAAATCGATTTGTGTTTAGTGTACTGCTTATTCGGGGTTGTCAAAATAATATACTTTGTTAATTTATTGTATAGCATTGTTCAGTCATCCTTAAAATCCCGATACCCATTGTTCAATGTTTATGCTTTATGAGACTCGTATACAAAACTTGTTTTTGTATGTATAATTCGAATGACTTAAAGTTATTTTATGATATTTATTTCAAAGACCATCGTTATCCCTTATAATATCGCTCAGATAAATACGATTTATGCATGAGTTCTTTGTTTCTAATTAGTTGATTCGTTTATTTTCCCAGTGGAGTAATAAAATTAACGATAAAACAACTTTATAGAAATGTTATACAAGCATTGTCGTAAGTTACAATTTACGCCACGGGAATTTGCCTTTTTTGTTTGTAGTTTGCTTTCAATGAAATTGTTTACCAACTGTTTTAGGATATGTTCGCGTATGGTTCTGTGTCGATATTATGTTAAGGACTCTTTATATTTGGCTAATGTCCGACTGTAGGTATACAATATTCACTAATTAAATTTACTAACTGAATATAAGCTAAATTAATTTTCGTTAATAATTTCAAGGTTCACTTTATTTTAAACTGTATAAAAAAATAGCTTTTAAAAATATTTCATGTTTGATGGAGTTCTACTGTTGGATGTTTTTAAATAAATTTATGTATGTATCTCTTTTGTTTAAGTTTATCGAGTAACGTTCATGGTTGTATTATAGTTTTGCCAACTTTACAGGAAGTAAGATCCAATAATATTGCGTTTTCATGAAAAAGTGCTACCACTTCCATGTGAAGTCTTGTCTGTGAAATATGCTTCACTTTTCTTCATAAGGGCTTCAAGTGTTTCATCTAGTTAGCCATTCATTGTATAGCAGACAAATCAGATATAAGTTAATTAAGTTAAATTCATTTTTTAAGTTAATTATCTTTTTTTTTTACTAACCTGTTTCTCGTGTTCCATACATATATTTACCTAGGGGGCTTCTTACTTTGTAACCTCTTATGCCCTAATCAGAAAATACCTTAACACTTAATGCATCTTTTCCGGAGACAATTTTCCCTTAATCTGGATGAGCTGTCGCCCAAGTACTTTCTCAACCACCTTATTCCTCTTGAAACTGAGTTAAGCCTTTAAGTCCCTACTTCGAGAGTTCTTGTCATATTTATGATATATTCTGTGAAAACCTTAAAAAAAATTCGCGATTTTACCGCTAAAGTTAAGCCCTCTTGAAGATTTGAGTGAGGATATAGCGCCATGATAAATATAGCGCTCTAAAAATATATAGTTGATTGGCTTCAAAATTGGTGATGGAAAAAGTATTTTTTTTTGTTTTAACATCTTTAACTAAATTTAAATGAATTGCTTTGACTTTTTATACAAACAACTGTATTTGAAAATAGATTGTGTGGTTGCAATTTTTTTCAACATTAAATGTATATATATTTTAAAGTGAAGTTTTAATTCTAAAATACTTATTGCTTGCAATTACTAATGGGTATGCTTCAGGTATTGAGTGGCAACAGAATTGTAATGAAAATAAATTCTTTCTCGAACCTCGATTGATGAATGACATGGGAGCAAGGGACCAATCGGAGTGCCGACCACTAGAAAAACTATAATGAAAGCTGGAAGAAATTTCGTCACCTGAAACATCCCTATTCCCAAGTGAAATGTTGTGAATATCTTCATCACACCTCGCTGATTTCTCATGACTTGCGTGAAAGTGCTAACTTGAGAATATAAACTTTAAACACCTCGAAATTTGGTGGGATTTAAAGTGAATTGAGTTATTATTTGTCCAAATACTCGCGTGTTTAGGCGCCATTTCCTTCCATCTTCGTCGAACGTTATCTGGAAATGACTCCTGGAAACTCGATCAATTTCGAATTTGCAGGATGCCGCTGAAAAGTGTCGTGAAAAATTGATGTTGGCGACAAAGGTGGATGTCTGTCGAAAGTAAAATTCGATTTTACTTCAACCCTATCTCTGACGCTTGGATAAATAACTTAAGAGGCCCGAGTTCGGAATGTCGTTAAGAATTTATTGTTAGAAGATTGGTCGCTTATTGTTTTGGCAAATGCCAAGATTTGTTCTCTTTTTTTAGGGGGGGGGGGGGGGGGGGGGTAATGTTTAGTTAAGATGGAAAAGTAGAAAGTGATATGGGTTCAGCGTGTGAGAAGAAACCTTAACTGCTGTTTATTTATTAAGAATGCTTAATTTGTTTGTTTCAAATATCTACAATGTTTTTTAATAATAAAAATAAATGTTAACTTTATAATATTTAGGATATCAGAATCAACTATAGCTTATTTAAATTCATTATTAAATGTCATCATAATGCCATTTTCTCTAATATGATTTAAGTGAAAAATCGAAGCAGTTATCTTTATTTGCCTTTAAGATAGTATCAATTAGTAATTTGTTAAGTGATAGAAATACTAAACTAAAAATTGTATTTTGGCCTAAAGAATGTATTTGGTTCTTGTCTTTATCCAGAAGTCCTGAGAAAAGACTCCTTCTACTTCAAGAGTAGTTTCATTCATGCATTTTTATCTTTGCGGAAGTAGAAACCACAGGAGGATGCTAAACTTAAAAAAATGGAAGGGAAAAAAATAAGTTGGCAAAAAATGGTTACTGTAGTGTTATTTAAGATAGCTTTGAGTTTTAGATATCTAAACAGTGGTGATATTTTCTTCTTTCGCATTTTCTTTTTTGAACAGTAGCATTTATTGTCTGAAAAGAATGTGTGATTGAGCATCTTGTTTCTCTCACTTTTTCTCATCTTGACATGTCGGTATGTACTTCACTTTCCAATTAAGTTTGCTTTTTATGGTTTGCAACTATATAATAAATAAAGAAATGTTACGAAATTTTAAGAATAAAAGTTTGTTTTTTCTGTCGTTTGCCAACTATAATTTTAGTATTTATCGAAAATTGTAATTTCTTTTATATATTTGGATTGGGACCCATGCAAAAAAGTTAGTAACACGTTTTAAAATAAATAAAATTAAATAAACTTCTTCCTTAATTTCCGTTTCAAAAAGCGTGCCAAAGAATTCTCATTTCGAAACCATTATTCGATGACGCATTTCTTTAAAAAAAAATCGATGATTTAGTTTTATATGCTGTAGATGTAGACTATTCGATTCATAATTATTTAAAGCTGACCTGCACGTTTTCAAGTATTTCTAATATTAAATCTCGATGGGAACAAATAAAATAAGATATTTTTTATTTCTTGGATCAAATAATATTATTTTACAAGTGATCAAAACCGCACAGAAAAACTTCTAAGATCAGCGAGCTGCAAAAACTAAAGTTTCATTAGCTTTATATGTTCTTACAATGCCTCTTATTTTAGAATAACTATTTCAGTGAATCACATGATACATTTTCAGTCGTAATCTCGTCGGATGTACGGCCTCTTATTGTATCCATTCATAGCCAAAGGCCCATAAGTTCAGACGCAAAGATAACTACAACTATAGTTTATTCTGTTTGTTACGTTAGAAACTGAGATAATAATACGATTGCTTCAAATAATGTTTTGATTTTTTAATGTATTTTTTATGTAATTTGTAAAAAAATCAAGTTTTAAACCGTATTGAAATGCCGGAAGTATTCCCGGATAGTACTTAAAATACCGGATTGCCCGGATCAAACCCAGACTTCTACTTAAGACTTTTTATTGATATAAAATGCTGATATTCTAAAAAATGCATGTCAATTTAATATTAACAATTACTCATTTAATTGCTTGGTAACCTATCCGAAACACGAATTTTTTAGAAACATTTATTTAGCGTCTTTCTTAATAGAATTGCGTGATGCTTTACTGTAATATTGCAAGGGTGCGTAGGGTGAGATTACAAAGGAAAAGGACAATTTCTCTTTCTGACATAAATTCTATTTTCTATTCAGATTCGAATCATGTTTCTTCACGCTACAGTGCTCGTACTATTAGCATCTGTGTACTTTTGTTACACTGCGTAATCTATCGCTACTGTAAAATGTTCGCTTTCTTTCATTTTTAATCAAATAAAGGGTGCATGAAATTGTCTTTAGTATCTATAGAGAGGAATGTGTTAATTTTTTTTAAACTTACCATCTGATAAGTTTGCTTAATCATCATAAGATATCCATTTTTTTTTTTGGTATTTATGGCATCTCTTTATTGTATATTCTTCTTATTTATGAAAAAAAAGGGAGAAGTAGTTTGGACGAAATTGTTTCTTACGATTTTGTGTTATTAACTTACAAAATATTGTAATACCAACAAAATCGTAAAAAATCCTATTAGTATTAATTCCCTTCTTCTCCTAGTCCTTTTTTTTTTTAATTTGCTGAAGATTCTGGTATTAAAACTCTTTTTACACTTTTGTTTCTCGTCTCTTTATTCCCTCGGTTTACGTTCAAGCAACCGCGCTTCCTTCACTTTTGTCTTTTGCGATCCAAACCTTTCATTTACTTCTTTTGTTTCGGATATAGAGAATTGTAACAAGATTGCGAAGCAGCACTTCCGAGATTTATTTTCTTAATGCTCAAATAAAACAGGATTTTGCCATCTCGGAAAGGATGTTCTTCGATCTGCTTGATGAGTAGTTGCAGAAGTTGCTCGAGTAATTCTGATACCTATTTTCTGTTTGCTGAAACTTAATAAGTGAAATATTTTTCTCAAATTATCTTGAAAGACTTTGTTTATTAGATAAAATTGCTTTTAGCTAATATGTGATTCAACTGAAAATAATAATGCAAAGGAAATTTTTTATTTGGCATTTCTTAAAAACTTGAATATGCTAACTGATAGTGTTTTTTTTTAAAGGAAATCCATATACCCTACAAAATTCTGCATAAGTTTGCCGCTAATGTGGGAAAAACAATTGAGCATTTAATTTTAGTTGGGGAATATACTAGAATAAACTGTCAATGAAGTAAAAATCTTTAAGTGTTCTTATAGATATACACTGTTAAAAATTTGGTTCGACGTTGAACCAATTATTGGTTCCAATTTAGCTGCAACCAAAATTTGGTACTACATTTCACCATACATTGGTGCGACCGCGGACACCAACTTTTGGTGCGAGGTTGAACCAAGTTTCGCGGTTTCGTTTCCCCATATTTTGGTGCGAGGTCGAACCAATTTTCGCGTTTTCGTTTCCCCATATTTTGGTGCGAGGTTGAACCAAGTTTCGCGTTTTCGTTTCCCCATATTTTGGTGCGAGGCTGAACCAAGTTTCGCGTTTTGGTTTCCCCATATTTTGGTGCGCAGGTTGAACCAAATTTAACGTTTTAATTTCTCCCTTATTTGGTGAGAGATTAAAACCAAATTTTGCGTTTTTATTGCTCCAAATGTTAGAGAAAACTTGAGCCACTAAGTTTCTAAGAATTAGAGCAACAAATTAGCGAAAGTTTGAGTTGAGTTTAACGATTATATCATATATGTAATGTATTTTTAATAATGATGATTCAGAAAATTGTGTTTTCTGTAGCCTACACAAGGGCTATATTTCGATGTAAGAAATAAGATTTAAAAATACTGTAAAGTAAAAAAAAATGAACAAAGTAAAGCCTTTTCCTAAATGATGACACTGTTTTTGCCTTTTCTAACACAAAAATAACTCTTAGTTGTACAGATATTTAAAAATGAACTTATTTTGTATGATAATTAAGTTTTTAAATGCTTGCAGTTTCAATGACTTAAAAATTAAAATATATATCACCAATTATCATCCAAATTGAGCATATAGACAATGTTAATTCTTTATTTGCTAGTTCCTTAAACATCTCACACAACACCTTTGAAATAAAAGTAAAATTTCACAATACACAGTATAAAACATTAACACCAAAACTTTGTTTTTATTAACAAAAAATTACACATTAATAAATAAATATCCATTTATATCCAATTCTTGATAACAACTGGTTGGATAGCAATAGATTCTTCTCTTGGCTGTAGGTACAGACTAGATCCTGAAAAAAAAATTGTAAGAACACAATGATAATATTATATGACTAAATTATGAGCTACACACAATATAATTGTGATAATTTGGGACCAAACATGCAAGCGTCATCAGTGCTAACTAGGTTCCAGGGCTCGACCGATGAGCGAAAATTCAAATGGCCGATGGGCTGATTATTTTTTTTCATCGGACGATTGTGATAGTATAAATAAAATACAAAATTCAAAAAACTCATGTGTAAACAAAAAAAATTATATGTATATTCTTTAATTTAAGATTTGTGAGTTTGTCCAATTAATGATTAGAGAGTTTGGCAGACATAGTAGCAAGCATTGTCATCTTTCTAACTTTAAAGTAATAAAATACCTAAACTTTGATTGATCGATATCTGTCTCAACAAATAGATCTTATTGAGGCAAACTAGGCTACGAGGCGTCCAACTTTGGATGAACCAATGGACCGATGTTTCTTGCTTTCCATCGGTCGTAGATCAATTGGGAGGAAAATGTGGGATTAAAAAAACATCGGCTTACATTGGTTGGCCGATGTTTTTTTAAGCCGATCTGCGATTTTTTCCCCACTAAACTACCATAGGCCTCCTCTGGCAAAATTTTCAAACAATGGGCCAGGCCGATGCATTGGAGGTCTATCCCTAGTATATTTTCATTAAAATCATTCACAAATGAACAGTGGGATTATTGCTGGTGAATTGTTAATTTTTCAGCTCGGAAAACAACCAGGATCTTCGAATGAAAGACCCAGGTTTTTTGGGGGGAAATGAAATTTCTTAGTTAAATGTAAACATTCTTTTGAAAATTAAGTTCGAGCACTGTTCCTTATTTAGTTATTTTACATAGAACTTACACTTATAGGACAAGATATCTAAGTGTACACATTTTTATTGTTATAAAAATTACATGTGGAGAAATCACTATAATAAAGTTATGTAATACATTAAAGGAAGAAATGTGCTATATAAATATGAAATATGCATGAGGGTGAGATTCAACAAGTAGGAACTTGAGTTACAATTTTTTATTTGGAAAACAAAGAAATAATCTTAATTCACAATAAAATGTGCCCCTTTTTGAAATCTCATGATTTTCAGGAAGTTGCCAAGCTGGAAAAGTAGATGGACCACAAAGTAGGATTTTCCCAAATTTCATATATTGGAAAACTATTGATAAATAGGTCGTTCAATTTTGACGAACAAAAGTTTAATATAAAAATAAATGCTGATTTGCCGCTTTCGTTTAAGTGACCCATGTTGTTATATTTTGTGTGGAAGCAGTTCATATAGCAATAGTTTCTGTTAGACTAACTTGTTATTGGTTGATGAACACTTGAGAAAACCTAACTAAATGTTATCCATATCCAATAATAATTTCAAAAATATTTTAATGACAATTATTGTAAATTTGTACAATAGAAGATAATTTATAATTTTTTTAAAAAGAAATTCCTCTAGAAAAATCTGCAGGTTTTTATCGTTAAAAAGAAAGTCCAGCGGAGAAAACGGTATCTACCTAAACAGTAAATCTGAATATCTAAAAATTTTACGGTGACCCCTCACAATCCGAAAAAAAGCATAGTGTACAAAACGCGTATTGGGTACTGCTAGCGTATTCAGGGTGGTCTCGATTTGGTAGCTTAACTTTTGCAGCCAAGTAGCGAGAAAGTACTTAATTTGGTAAACATTCCAATTCAACTTAGCATACAAGAACTTTGTAAACAATAGTTAAGTGTGAAATGGGTTTATTTTGAAAATTCCTGTTTTTGCGCAGGTGAGTATTTGTTCGAAAGGCGTGCAAGGTTTAGTTTGGCTTTTATTATAATCTGCCGCAGGCCGATAATAATTCAATAACTTATTAACAACTTTTGATTAAAAGTAATGAAATAAATTATAGTCAAAACATAGTTTAACATGTCTAGTTGCCACAATCAATCGCCTGGAGGGAGTACCAACACATTTTTTAAAAAGTGTTTCATGGGCTGAGTTTCTACATTCGATTGTCGAAGGATTTCAGAGTTTCACAACTCGCGGCACAGATGGTTGGGGAAAATTTTGTAATGTTTGCAAAGGCTGGACTGCTTAAAGGCAGTCCCATTGGAATTTTTTTTAGAATGTTTAGAAAAAATAGTCACCTTTTATAATCTTCTACTCAGGCTTAGGCTGGAATCCATGGCCAAAACTTCCATGTATGAGAATCTGCATGTTGGTGAGCAGCTACAGCAAACTCAGTGCCTGACAAAAAATGAACGTAGAAATTAGTAAATCAGAATGCTACTATAATATTATATTTCGAAAATTGGAACAGCTATGATATAATTGGTGGTCTTATTTTGGAGATTTACGTTACACTGGATGTGCTACATGATATGGAATGTTTGCCCAAACATGTAAAGTATTAAACATCATTTATATTTTCTACAATTTGAAAAGTATAGCAAAACTATGTTAAATTTTCAAGCTCGGCAATAAACAGACCGGCCATTATATCATAGCTCTACACAAAAGTTCATGTTATTCAGCCTACACATGAATTACTATGTAAAAAAGGTGCATAAGTTCACCGAAAGTCCTGCACTCAAATCGTGAAAAGAAAAAAACATTAGAAAGTTCGCCATTAATATTGATCCTGTTTTGCATTTTTGCGATTGATGTATCAGTAAATTTTACAATACTATGAATATCTGGAAGACGAGCTCGTTTAAGTCAACTGTAAGAAGGGACCCGATTTTTTAAATAAATATACATTCTATGCATAAAATCAGACTATACGTTGATTAACTAGAATGTCTGAAAAAACTAGCGTTATCTTTAAAAAGAGGCAAAATTTAAAAATATATACACAAAATTAAATCTTATTGTACTCATAAAAAATTATATACAATTTACATTCTTAGTCACAAATTGAATTCTTCCAATAAAAAAAAGTAATTATTTATATAAATATTTTTACATTATGTACAAAAGGTACATAAATTACAAGAAGGAACCTGAAAAAACTTAATAAGTTTCAATTTTTAACAAAATATTAACCTAGCCTCAATGTTTATTAACAAGTAGGGCTCAACCGATGGCACTTTTGGGCCGATGCCAATTGTTCAAAAATACCATCGGTCGAATATTTTTCTTATCATACATTTGCCAATTTAAGATGACAACAAAAACCAAACTCGGTTATCTCATGTGTAAACAAATAAAATTCGATTGAACCGCGGCACACTACTATATATTTTAAAAAACATCTTTCCAACTGCAAACTAATAAAATACCTAAAGGTTTGATTGACCGATATCTGTCCCCAACTAGAAAACGGACCCTAAAGCACAATTACGCCGCGAACAAGAATACGAAGCCTCGAGATTTGGTTGACTGATCCGTCCTGAACTATAAAAATAACACACTACTGCGATTTTGCCGCAACAATAAGGGTACGGAACCCTGCAGCATCAACTTAATATAATTCACCAATCTTTAAATTTCAATAAGACACAAAAATAGTTATTAAAAGAAGTGCTGCAACTATGTAAACAAGTCTGTTGCAACAACGCATACGCAATTGCGCATACAAGAATTGGGATTCTACTAATATCATGTGGTTTTAAACAATTGTCACACAAACACAGTAATATTTAATACTATACATAATAAATAGAAAGATGTTTATAAAAAAATAAGCTTTTTTTTTACTTACTTGATTTCAAACAGTAGTCATCTTAATGGCGCCGACGTTTTTGAGTAAACAGTTAAATTCTATTCGGTTGCAGTTGGCAAAGACCTTGAACCAATATTTCGTGTAAGCAGGGCCCATTTCCAGAATGTGATATTTGGTTCAACCTACTTTGAACCATTTTATGGTGTAAATACTAGAAGTTCGTCATTTTACACCAAAATTCGGTTCAACGCTGAACTGAAATTTTTAACAGTGTAGAGCGATGCATAATGGTTAGAATTTATTCGTTTTGTTAGTTCGGTTCTCAAACTATTTTTCCCCTGCTAAAGCACACTAGAACTCTGTATTAGAATATTTTACTTACACTATAAAAATTGATGTGACGTTGAGAGCATTTTATACGCGCATCAAATTCAAAATCTCTCATAACGATAGCTTTATTAGTATTAGTGTTTTTTTAAGGGAAAAAATGCAAATTATTTTCACACAAAGAAAAAATTAAAGTTTCTGTTAATTCTCGAGATTATGCAAATTTAAATTTCAAGTTAATAATTCTGGATTTAACGACTATATGGTTATTTTATTGTTGAATATTGTACTTTAAAATTTGCATATCTAGTTGAATGACCTATTAGTTAATGAAAACCATTGTATAATACAATATTTTAGATCAATCGAATGCAGAAACTAGCTAAATTAAATTTTATTGAAAAGTTCATTGTACACTTCCGCGTTTATCCTAGGTATCACCCACCGGGTGGTAAGTGTCATTTCCGGGTCCTCAACAGACCACTACTTGTCCTTGGTAATTTTAATCACTCTCAACTTTTCAATGAAATAATTCTCTCTCGACTCATGATTCCGTAGCTTCCTGCCTGATTGCATTTCTATGTTTCTTTCTACCCTCGTAAAACCAATGCTTAAAAGAGCTGTATGTAAGCAGAGGACCAAACCAGCTGCATACCAAACGAAGATGCACACCTGGAATTAGCACTCGGAACGAGATAGGGGAGGGGGTACTAAGAGCCGAACAAGCTGCGTGATGGTCGCATATTTTGGAACCTTGGAACGTTCCAGTTGACGTTCCACGTCCCTTACCTGTCACATCTGGCAATTCGAGCACAACTTACGACCATGCTTTCTCTTTCATCTTTACTCGAATGCGCAAGGCGGGTGTTTTGGGGATAAACAACTTTCTTTTTACCAAGATCGAATGCTGCCAGAGTTTCACTAAATTAGGGGTAATTGGCGACAATTGGAATGTTGTTTGGCGAATCTGAGGCTCGTTTGTATTCCATATGTCGAGTATTATTTAGGGTGATGTATCTTATTCTTGCTTTTAAGTTTGGTGACTTTCATTCAAATGAAATACTTTTTTAAATGAAGACGAATCGTTTTATCGATGAATATGCCATGGCTGATACCCATCGCCCGGTTGTTTAGAAATCTTTTTCTTAATTATTCAGAAAATAAGTGCTTTAACTCCCATTGAATAATTTAATTTTTCTTGATGTATTAGAAAACATTACTAATCTTTAAGCTGACTCCTAAGTTTAAAAACAAAACATCTAAGTATATTACAATTAGGTAATTAATAATTAATTGAAACTGGTATTTTAATGGAAATTCTCTTTAATGTTTCGATTTATTGTGTCTTTTTTTAAAAGGAAATGGTATTATAAATTAAAAATGAATTGTTAGTATTAATTAAAATTAAAGTGAGTTTTATGAATAGTTATTTTTCTCCTGATAAATTTAATGCTGTTTCCTGGTTAGCTAAGGTATATCAAGCATAAATCTTGCCCGAATTTTTTTTTGGCCACTGGTCACTGACAGGCGTTGAAATATCGTAAAAATTCTCTTCATTCCAGACAATTATATCAGATTTTCCTTTCACATCAATGCTTTTTCGTGACCAAGAATTTTGTCATTCGAAATGATGGAGTGGATTGGATATCATGCACTATAATCTAAATATTTTGGATGGACTTGCTCAGGGAATTCAACGCACTACCTTATTTAATGCGTCAATGGAGCAGGTAAACTACATGTTATTGTAGAATTCATCTGTGTTTCCTTTCAAGCCAAAAATGAATCCTTACAGAATGATTTACATTGGTTTAAGTACTATAATTGTAGCGTGGATTTATCATTGTCTGGAACAGTAGAAATGTTTTCGAAGAGCCACTACAAATATGGTTTTGTATATGGTTAAACTGTTCTTTAAGTATCCAATTGTTTTGGATTTTGAGAAGGCAATTGGAAATCAACGCAAAACAAACCGCTCAAACTTTTAAAAACATAATTGAGAAATGTGTCAATGTTTAGGCTTTAAATATAGTGCGAAATTATTTACAAACTTCTCTAACTTTCCCAGCGGAAATATTTCAATACACGTGTATATAGTAAATTTCATTTTGGGCTTAACCTTATAATTACTAAAACTTAAATTTAACATTGCTTCTTTTTGGGTTAACAAAACGCTCAAATGGCACAATTGAAGTTATTTGGTATGTGTATCTTGTTTCTCCCTATGTTATTTTAAATTCTATCTAAAATGTTATGTTTAAAACATCACGTAGTAACAGTGATAAAAACGATGTTCCAATGTAGTCGCGAGTCGCCTATATTAAATCCCAACAGCGATGTCATTGCTATAAAAAGTCTAATCTGAACATTTCTTATCGTCTGTTCTGAGCCACGCCGTTCTTCACTTCCTCAACACCCCAAAAATGATATTTTAAACACTATCTCACCCCCACTTCCTGTGATTGATTTTAACTTATCAAACGGGGTTGTTTCCCTATCCCAAAAATAAGTGATTAACGTCCCCTTTAAGTTCCGTTCTGTGGTCTCGCCATTCCGCCATTATAAATAGATTGCAAAAACTTGCATTAGGAGGCATAATTTTCTATGATGTCAACAGTCCCCTCTATTCCGCCCTTGAATATGCTTTACAGATGGGACCCTTTACTTGTCCTGACTCAAATGACTGCGTCGGCTAATTAGAATTTATGGTGGCCTGTGGCCTGGTGGGGTCTAATGGCTTTGTTTGCAGTGAAAAATTGAGTTTGTTGTGTGCAAATGAAGAGAAATGTGTTGAATGTGTCTTGCCTTATCTTTGTTTTCTTTTGTAGGCATTCGAAGTATTTTTTTGCGAACAAAATAAACATAGTTTTAATTATAAAGAGATTAAAGTAAATAGATTTAAAATGATAAAAATATATAAATTTGTAGTACTACCTATTTTCCATAACTTTTCTTATTTGTTAGAGTTACACTCGACATTTCGACTTAAAATCGACAGTTAAAAGAATGAGTAAAACGAAATTACTAAAAATAAATGTGTCGAATAGTCAAAATGGCTTAGAGTAAAATTTCCCTATTTTGAACCTTGCGCATTTATACTCTTTTCTGAGACCATGTTTTTTTCCAGAATGCACCTGGCTTTTATTTTTGCTCTTAAAACAAAAGCTAGTGAAATCATTTTCGACACTTTAAAGGAGTGAAAATTAACTCCTAATCGCTCGTAACCGCCGTAAATCGCCTTAAAATGGCTCGTTTGTTGTTAAGGTTGTTGGAGGTTTAACAAAACAAAGAGTGAAATCCACTCTTATAGGGGAAATGCATTTTCGACACCGAAATGAGTGAAAATTAACTCAGACTGAGTTGAAATTGACCTCATATGCTCATTTAAAAAAAAAAAAAAATTGTGTTTTAAAATTGAGTATCAAGACACTGGTGTAGGTGAGATACGAACCTCCATCCTCCAGAGAAGATTGTATCTCGAGCCCAATACTGTTCCTATTTGGACAACTAGCCTTTTGAAATTAACTACTTTAACAAACGAATGATAAGTAATTTTATTAAGAACCGAGTATGGTCCGACATAGAAGCAAATATTTCATTTCAAAATGAAAATATGGATTTACTAATATTTGAAAGTGTCTTTTTTTCTCTGTATACTTACATTATAATTTAATAAGGAGTTTTGTAATTCAATCATTCAAGTTTTATAATTTACAGTCATTATAATTTAATAGCAGCAGTCGAGAGAAACAATTGCTCAGAAGAAAGAGTAGTATCCTCTTTCGTTTATTGAAATTGAGAGTTTAATTCCATAACATTATATCTGCATGTCAGGAAAGTCAGTCAAAAATGTTTTTAAAGGCAGTTTAGTAAATTTTACTAATGTGGATTGTGATTTGAAGTTCAAACAATTAAACATTAATTGTTTCCAACGTTTTGAGTTCCTAAACTAATTTGTTTAAAAATTATCTGGGTAGCATCAATTGAAAACCGATTTCGTCGCTACTTAATTTAAGTAATTTCATGTTAGCTCAAGAGGACATAATAGGGCCCTCCAACACAAATACACAGTAAATTACTTAGCATTATTAAATAGTTGATTTTTAATTACGTGATGGAAAAACATCTGTTCATTACGTTAATGAAATTGTTGCGATAGCGTATTTTCGAAATTCCGGTAATAGTGGAAGGCGCAATAGATTATTTCGCATTAACTTGGGAATGGAATTTTATGTATTGGCATGGGAATCTTATATATTTATAAGTTGTAACTAGCAATGAAAGCTGAATAAAATTCTTTTCTTGTAGGTAGTAATTTAACGTTACATATTTATTTGGCAATTTTGTGAAAAACATGGACAAATATTTAAATTCGTTCTTCAATTAATATATTTTATCATTAATATTATATACTTTTTCTTATTTCTAAGTTCTATAATACAGCGCATCTTATAATTGATTTTCGATTGATTTTTGCCGCAATTTATTCGTTTTATGTGTCTGTTAATTGCAGGAAAATTTGCGTGTTTACATTAATTTTCATTATCATAATTTAATTTCATTACATTACAACTAACAATATATATATATATATATATATATATATATATATATATATATATATATATATATATATATATATATATATATATATATATATATATATATATATATATATATATATATATATATATATATATATTGTTGTTCATTTCTATATTCCATATTACAGCTTATCTTGTAATTGATGATCTTGGGATTGATTTTCGTCACAATTTATGCGTTTTATGTGTGTGTCGATTGAGTGAAAATTTGCGTGCTCGCGTATGACATTTTTATTTGCTCTTGCTTGCACTCTCCATTTATATAGAATTCATATCTTAATGTGTACATATTATTGATCGTATCTCTATTTCGTTCTTAAAAAGGTATAGTACTTTCATTGGACTTTTTCTGTACTTTTTGTAGGATAAATTTGTTTTATACTTCATTTACCTGCATATGGTATAAAAATTATAATACAAGTAATTTGTTTTAGTATTCTCTTGAATAATGTAAGTTTTATGGTGGTAAAAATATTTCCGGCGTGGTTTTTATAGTGCCTTTTTTTTATCGGGTGATATTTGAAATTTAAATATGTTAGTACTTCATTTTAAGGTCATATGTTAGTACTTCATTAGGTGTAGCTGTCACAATGTTATTTATTTATAGATGGTGGGTCAAAATTCTTGGCAGAATATTTGAGAAAATACATTTAGTACAAAAAAAAGGAAGTGTTACTATCATTTATTAGCAGCAATTGACCACTTTTAGTTATTATTTATTAAAGAAAAATTTATATTTAGTTATTAAATAACTATATTGTGCTAATAGAGAAAACGTCTCATATTTCACCTGTTTAATAGTTAGCAATTAAAAATATTTTATGGCTTATAGCTTTCACGTTTTAACTTTTCAGTCAGATTATCTCTGTGTCTTAACTCAGCTAAAATGAATTTTTATTTTAAAAAATAAGCTTATATAATTAAATAAAAATCGAAATTTAAAGATTTAAAAAGGAAACTTTGAGCTTTGCTATTTTTGTGAAAACTTTAAAAGCTAATAAATTACTTTGGTTCTGATGAAACTTACAAATAAAATAATAGCCTATTTTTGAACTGACATTATGAAGACGACAATCGATTTTCATCACAACTCCATCTCCTGAAGCACAATGTTTTCTTTTTATAGAACAGAAAAGGATTTACCCTTCAATGCGTTCTGCGCATACCCTCTTTTTCCACGGTCGTTAACATTTATGTTTAGTTACCCCCTTCAAGACTTTGAAGTGCACGGCGAAGACCATAAAAATGCTTCCACCATAATCTAATTCTACATATTTACGAGCAGTGCTAATGTATACGCAACCCAAAGTGAAAAGTCACTTGTATATTTTATTTTGTACTATTTTCTTCTCCATCTTATGCCTAAAAGATTGTGGTAACATACGAGGTTTAATGGAGGGAAAGGTAGGAAAGTTAGTGTAATTCTGGTTTTTGTACTTTATTTGTTTTGCAGTACATTGTGTTTGATCTTTTATTCATACCTAAAAAAGTGTTGAGTTTTGTAAATATGATTTTTAGAAAACAGCGGTTTTCATGTATTCTTTTTAATTAAAATTATGAAGTCTCAAATATTTAGTGATTTCACTTTTTTAAGTAAACATTTTAGTTTAATTGTTTGTGTATGAAAATATTACGCAGGATTATTGTGGATTTCATTGCACAATTTCTTTCAACGACTGTTACTTTTCATGACTAAAGAAGCTATTGTTGAAATCGAAATGACTTATTAAAACTTTTTTTTTATGAAAATACTTCGTAAACGTGCTAATGTTTTTTTTAAAAAAAAACATTGTGCTATATAGTTCTATACCTTTTTCTTAAATTTAACTCTGCATCATTCTTTGAAATCAGTTTAAAGTTTATCTAAAAACGCCCCTTAAAAATATTAAATTGGATCTACCAAATTACAAACTTAACATTAACTATTAGGTATTATAGATCTTTGATGCATTAAAAAAAATTTTAGTCAAAAAGTATAGCAAATTAACTCCTTAACAAGGCATTTGGTCGATCCTAAGGGTGTCTATGAAGGTTCATATTCATTCATGAGAAATCTTCAAGACACAGAAGTTTTTTTCTTCTCGAAGATACAAAATGGGACTACCGTTTATTTTCATTTGATTGTTGTTCAGAATAACTTCTCACTACAGCACACAATTAACTGAGCCTATAGTAATAATAGTAACTGATCATCTGAATGTAGCCGCATGTCCTAAAATCGATGTTCCCGTTGTTAAACTTTTCTCAGCTCAATAAATAAATACCTTTCCTTACGTGCGAAAATTGGCCGTCTTCAAACAACTTATTAAATTGTCTAGTCGGTTTTTTTTTCTTGTTAGAGCCATCACCTGTTCCACAAAACACAAAGAAGAGCCAACCTTCCATGTCCCTGAATTGATTCAAACATCAGCACTCGACATCTCACAGTCTCTGGAGGTCAATGGTGCATCCATCCGGCTTTCTTTTCTTTCAAAACGGCCGAAAAATAAGATAGTTTGTTAAGTTTGCCACCAGCTTCTCGGGCTTAAGGGGGTATAGGACACAAAATCTTCAAAAAAATCAAAAAAATTATTATTATCATAAAAAATAACACAGATATTTTAGAATAATTTAAAACAAAAATTTTATTTATATCTGCAGTAGAACGTGAGATGTGTAGTTTTTTGTGTCACGACATCTGTGTTGGCCAACCACGTTTAAAATCTTTGCTTCCTCGTAATATTAGATAGGAATAACGTTATCGAATCCTTAGTTGTTCGGTCGGTTTGGAGCGCTTCAGTACGGAAAGTATAAACTTCAAAGCTGTTTTTCTCCTTGATCGTGTTTTCGATGATTTTTTGACTTTAAATTGATATAACTCAAAATCTACTGCCCATAGAGTGTCGAAATTTTTTACTCATATTTTTCAAACATATATCTTTAATTCGTCTTTAGGGATTAGTTGTAAATAGTTTATTTTTTTATTTATTAATTTTTATAAAAAAGTGAACTTGTGAAATTATTAAAAAAAAACTTCAATAATTTTTTTAAAAAAAACTATGGCAAATATGAAAAATCGGTAAAGACAGTTTGTTAAATACATTTTTCTGTTCATAAAAATGCTAAATATTTGTTTGCCAATAAATAAGTTTTTGACTTATAACAAAAATAAGAGACATCACTTTTTGACACATTTTATTTTTTAAAAAAATAAATAATGATAATTTAAAACCTTTGACTATCTAAAAGTGTAAGTATATTTAGTATACATTTATGGAAAAAAAATTATATTGATATCTGCACTATTAAAGAAAAAAGTTGAAAGTGTCCCATACCCCCTTAATTGTTATTCTTAGTTGGCAAAGCGTGACTTTTATTTGTCGTATTTATTATTTTTATTAATGTATTCAAGAGTCTTACACGTTTGACGCGGATGGTGGTCGGAGAATATTCTGGGCTACAATTATTATTGAATGAAAATGTTTCTTGTTATTTTGATGAACGTGTCTTATGCTTGCTGGGATATTTAATGATCTTGTATTTTAAAATGTTCCTGGTTATATAGCTGATGAATTTTTATAAAACAGCTTAAAAATTGAATATATATTTAATTTGGAAATATAATTAATTCTATTGAACTTAAGTCACGCAAAGAACTCGCATGGGCTTTTTAAACTATATCGGCAACCATGTGCCTTTTTAAGTACAGTTCTCAAAAATAATAATATATAATAAAAAAAAACCCTTCAAATGCGGCAAGTTTCTTTCAGCCCATTAATTTTACTTACCAAAATACCAAAACCTATCGATTTCCTTTCATCGCTCTTTTTTTTTGTTTTCGATAAATTATGATAAATTTCTGGTATATATAAGCGCAGTATATCATCCTTAAATAAAACCAAAAACAGGTTCGATACCTCCCCTCTAAATGGCAGTTTTTGATAACACTGATAATCCCCCCCATCCTTATAATAACTCTGCGCTTGACCGGCTCTCGAGGCGTGTTTCCTTGTCGTTAGATGTTTTTGCATTCAGCAGACAGTGTTGTTGTCTTCGTAAGGGTAATAGCCATTCTTGATCGTGCCAATGGAGGAAAGAAAAATTCATAGATGTTGTTAAAGTTGGAGCATGAACAAAAACAGGTTGCCATGTGATGTCGTTCTATTTAAAAATATGCCCAAAAACAAAGGCTTAGCGAATGATTTTATGTTAATTTGATAAAAAAATTTCATTAGTAAAGGCGTGTTATTTATATTTCGTCATTTTTTAAATTATTAAGAGTTGAGTAGGTGTTTTCTTTCATTTCACAGTGGTTTGATTGTTTGGTGGATAGCAATAAAATGCAATTCAAAACTTACCAGTGAAGGAAAATGCCGAAATATGTATTGATATTCAGAACCCTTTCTATAACCACAACTTTATTGTCAGAAGTTTTAACTATCTATTTTTATAGAATAAACTGCAGCATTTTTAATTATCATCTTGTTGAGAATGTGGTTTAGATTGATTTACTTTAGAAACGTATCTAACTCCTCTAACCTCTTCCCTTTTGGATGCTGGAGAAGTGATGAATCTTGTACGGAATACTAATTGTTGTACTTCAGACGTGTGGGTGATTGGGAATTAACTGGACGTTTAGGAGAGATCTTTCACCCTCTTTTTGTAGTTTCGGTTCTCGGTGCTCATGAGTTATTCGACTAGTTTGTTGCACATGATTTATTTCATGCTATGATTCTTAAGTATAGAGTAATTTAGGGTATTAAACTCTCTGTCATGGTAAATCGTCACCGTAAAACATTTAAAGCTGTATTTTCTTTTATTTTGCAGAAAGTTAAAAGTAAGTAAACTAAATTAGTATAATTGGTAAAGAGAACTTACACGCTTATAAATAGCAGTTTATTTTTTCGAGTAAAATAATTGCTGTCAATATTTCTCACTGAATTAAATGGTAGTAACTGAAATTCTCATTGGGAATTTAGAAACGTTCTAAATGCTATCAAATGTTCTCTATAAAAAGTCCCCATTATGTAACATTAAATAGAAAGGGAAACTGAGAAAAAGTACCCTGCTGATTTACCCAGAAAGACTTCATCGCAAAGTGATTGGCCTATTGTAGTGTCTGAATGGGTATTTTCTATTCATTTCAGACTCCCCACTGCCCTTTTTTTTTCTTACTTTTCGCAGTTATGAAGTACCCTGTTACACACTAAACCCATCCCCAATTTGTCGGTGTGCAACCGGCCATGCATGCAGCTACAAATGACAGGTATTTGCTATGTTCTTTGTGTGTCGGATTATTAGGTGCAGTGATGATTGAACTAAGCTCGGATTATTTGTGTATTGGGTGCTTGTTCAAAAGGAGATGTTGAAATTCCCGCATGCAAGAGCTTTTTAGTAGCAATTGTGATTCAATCCCTTACTTATTAATGTTGAATGAAGCTTAATTGCTTTGCCATCATAAATGATTAACTCATTGTAAAGCGTGAAAGTAAGATTCTAAAGATTTCAGTGTGCGGCGAAATTTGAGTGATGAAACATTTTATATAGAAACTATTAAAGTAATTTACATACTGAAATTGAAACATCAGTTATCACATTATGCACCGTTAGTACCTATTTTAAGATGAAAACGTAATTTAAGACCATACTCTGCTAACTTAATCCGATACTTTTATACGAACAAAACTATTGTATGTATCTTTAGATGGACGTAGAAATGAAAAATATTAGTTGCAAAAATCTCTTTCCTTCAAGTACAGAGTGAGTCAAAATAAATAGGATAATAAGAAAAGTTTTTAGACGAATGTATGTTTATTGTAAACAAACTACAGCTGCGTATGGACAGATATTGTCATTCATTTTGACTAACCCTGTATAATTAAGATAAAGGGTCAGTTCATTAAGGACTTGTTCTACTTCAGAGAATGTGAGTTTTTCAACACCCTATATTACTTATGTTCCCTAAATTTGCAAACAGATCTGTTAATTGAACTTTGAAATAAAAGTTTAAAAAGTATCTCAATTTTGTTAAGAGTAAACGTGGATAGTTATAGTGGCTTAAACATAGGTAGCTTTAGCCGACTGTATTTTCTTACCTATTCACTACTATGTATTAATTTTCATCTTTTTTTGCTCGTATAAATAAAATGAACCGGAAAATTTCACCCCCATAAGTATTCCGTGAAAATTGCTTTCACCATCCTTATTCCAGCCCAATTTCCTCCCCAATCTGGCGCGAAAGGAAATAAAACTCCATCATTTTTCATGTCGTGGGTGCTTGCCTCGGACACGAGAATCCTCTAAAAGTAGCAACGCACCCAAACCTACGGCCTCTAGTATTCCCCCTACCCTTCCCTTATAAAGTTCATTTGTCACTTGATCCCAATTATTCAATTTCAAGACCGTGTCGCTGCGGATTACGTACCACATTGAAAGGGATTCCCTATTGAAGATTTGATTACTATGGTCGAAACAACTGTCGAGGTTTTTTATCGCTGCCTTTTTTCATGCGATTCCTGTTTTGGATGGTTAGAAGCAATTGAATTCAATTCTAGGAGTTGCGTGTCGTGTTGAAGATACATTTGTTGTTGGGAATGTTTTGTGATGGGTGCGAATGTTTCTTTCTATGAATGATTTGTAAACTATTGTATATAGTTTTTTCTGCCATATGTATATTTTGATATTCGCGTGTTTGAAGGTGTGTGGAGTTATGATACGGGAAATGTTGTCAATCCTTTGTAATAAAAACGCAGAACCTCTTTTGTTTGGTGCATCGATTATTTATTTAATATTAATTTTGCTGCCACCTTTTACCTCAAGCTATGTAATAACTACTCATAAAATACTCTTTAAAATTAGGCTTGCCTTTTCAATTAGTGGCAACATTGCCTTGATCTATGAGTAAAAAAATATTCAATAAAGTCAGCTCCATGATTTTAAGCGTGGACCAAAGTTACCCCATTCGACGGTAGTACATTATTTCTGAAAATGTTATACCGCCATCTTGACGGTATTTCTAAATAAAATTGTCTATACAAATACTAATTTAAATTTAAATATATATCACATGGAATAATTTGCTACTGATTTTATTTAAAATTTACGAAAGAAGAAAATAATTAAGGGGTCATAGGAGTCTTAAAAATGTGCAAAGAAGGTACTACAAAGCATAGTTTGATCTTTCATGTAATTTTTTAACTACTCAATATATAAGTATACTTTTTTTATATGTAATTCTACAAGATTTATTTAAAATAAAACAAGTTTTAAAATTTATGACACTTTAGCCAAAACTAAAATAAATGATATTAAACATAAAGCTATTTGAACACATTGTGATTAGGCTTGCGCGGCAAATTTTGAGGTCAAAATTGAAAAAATGACCAAGAAAATGACTTTATATTGTACAAATATGTACAAACAAAGACTTATACCTAAATTCTCAGCTCAATTTTAATTAGAAATTATTTTAAGAACTTTTTTCTAAAAAAATTATTAAATTTTTTAAAATTTTGATTAAAATTTTTTTTCAAATAATTTCTAATTAAAATTGAGTTGAGAATTTAGGTATAAGTCTTTGTTTGTACATATTTGTACAATATAAAGTCATTTTCTTGGTAATTTTTTCAATTTTGACCTCAAAATTGCCCGCGCAAGCCTAATCACAATGTGTTCAAATAGCTTTATGTTTAATATCATTTATTTTAGTTTTGGCTAAAGTTTCATAAATTTTAAAATTTGTTTTATATTAAGTAAATCTCATAGAATTACATATAAAAAATTATACTTATGTATTGAGTAGTTAAAAAATTACATGAAAGATCAAACTATACTTTGTAGTACCTTCCTTGCACATTTTTAAGACTCCTATGACGCCTTAAATATCGCCCGATGCATTTGTTCCTAAAAATACAAGAAGTCTTACAAACTCAAATTGTATTTATTTAAAAATTTTGAATAATCTTTTTTATTAGTATATTTCATTGTTTTTCAATCAGTGTTATTTCATCCAAACACACGATATAGTTTGTTTGGACGATCTCCTTTTACTTGGCTTTCCTGCCTTAAATGAATCGTAGTAGTAGAAATACATTTACAGAAATTTTTAATTTTTCGACTATCGCTTAACTTTGAAATACCGAATAACTTGGTATAATTTTACTTTTTATAATTTTTGAAAATAATTCTAGAGGTTATTTTTATTCAATAAAATATTAAAATGCAGATTATTATATTGACCTAGTACTATCGAATGGTTATTTACTTTAACTTCAACAGAATTAAAATATATTTATACAAGATGTTTTAAAAACAATGTTTGAAGCTTTTATCATATTTTTTTAAACAAAATTTTTAGGCAATAGAATTTGTAAATATTCATCTATGAAAGATAAACGATTACTTTTCAACATTCTGAATTCAATAAACAAGGGAAGAGTTTCAGTTGTTGTGCATTTCGGAAAAGGTGATTTGTTTCTTTTATTCTTTTTACATTGTGCGTGATTTCCTTTTCGCACGCAGTTTATGGACGTGATACATTTCTTTCTGGGCAAAATATTTTGCTGGGGAAAAATGGCAAGCATCACGATTGAATATAAAGGCGTGTATTTCTTCTACTTTTACTGTGTAAACAAAAATGTAGTCTATTAGGGTATATGCTTTGCATCACAGCTCTGCTATTTATCGATTAACGCTCTTATGCAATCGATAAATCTTTCCTGCCAAGCCAGACTAAATCGAATCGTTACTATCGATCTCTATCTCTTCCGATGGGAAGACGACAAGATAGGGCTCCCGTAATTGTCAAGAGTTGAGTGGGGAAGATAGGGCGTGTCGATTTGACCACTGTCCATTCCCGAATTAATTGGACTTCTCTCGGGCAAAGAGTGTATCCAACTGGGTAAAGGAGTAGGTTGGCCCTTTGCACTAACAATGCCAATTTGATGGTGGTCGTAATGTGAGTCTTTTTTTTTTTTTTAGGGGATATGGTTAGTTTCAAAAAGTAATCTTTGAAGCGTTATATACCGCGTTGTCAGTTTAGTTTTTTTATTGTTAAGTTCTTATGGGGGGTCTAAATGATTATCATTTGTAAATATAAAATATTTCGAATATATGTTTTATACAGATATTTTTAAGCTTGTACAATACTGAATTTTTTATTTATATTCATTTTAGCAATAAATTATTGTTAGTCTTCAAGCCTCCCCCTCCTAAGAGATAGGGTAAAGGAGGTTCGGGACCGGGCATTGTCAAAATATACTTGCTGACCTATGAACGGTTTGATCAACCAAAATGTCCGATGAATAATAATACCCCGACGCTACATACGATCTCGCTTCTAAAAGTTGCGTTGGGTGCCTACTCCGGTGTCGGCTCGTCACTTGACTGTGGTTCAAAATTAAGACGCCCGTCACCAATAGCCCTCGAGAACCTAATGTGCTACGATAATTCCATTTTACTTAATCCCCCCTCCCTTTCGAATTTATACTTCTTTAACTCTCTAATGCATACTGTTGCCGTTTGGCAACAGGTAACATAATCCCCTTTATTCTATTAAATTAGAGCTCCCTCTCGACAAATTTGTGTTTTTTTTATCTATTACATTCCATTTTGAAGTTTTAGTTGCTAATAATCCTCATAGATGACAGTAGTAAAAGTGTATTCAAATTTAAAGAGTGAGGTTATTAACTGTTGCGAAATTACGTTTTTGACAGTATTCAAAGTAGGGTAAGGTGGGGTAAGTGGGCCACCTTTTTGGCATAATTCAACTTTAGACCCTCATACCACTGGATATAATCGGCCTAACAACTTGTGGTCCATTCTTTCATATGTTATTACTGTACCCATGACAACCTTAACACAAATTGGCAAAAAATAAATATACAAAATATGTTTTTCATTTTGGTCATCCGAGTGGCCCACTTGCCCCACAAGGTGGGGTAAGTGGGCCACCCCCCTAATATATTTTTACACATAACTGGTAGATATAAGGCTGGGCAGTTGGAATAATCTACATGATTTTTTGAGTGTTTGAAAAAAAAAGTAATGATGTATCCTTAATAGTTCCCCCGTAGCAACTTTTTCTGGCTTGCAAGCTTACTACAAGAAAAAATACATTAATTTTCATCTTGTCATTTTTGCATGTAGTGTAAAAAAAATGTTAGGGCTGCAGATTTTAAACTGGCCTATGTCAATGAATATGTCTATGAATAGTGTATATGACTAACCCTATGAATCAGTAAATATGACTTTTTTTTAAGTATATTAAAGAGTTGTGGCTAGTGGGTCAGGGGTGGCCCACTTACCCCGCCATTGTGGTGGCCCACTTACCCCAAACGCGGGGCAACTGGGCCACCCCAATTTTCTTTTAACTTTATCAACATCACAAGTACATGACACTACAAAAAGATACTATGTTTTATACACTTTCAAAATATATAACATTTTGTTTTGTATCATGAACCGTTTGGAAATAAATTTAAAAATAGTATGATGGCGTGAATTACGAAAAGATGCAATTTTAAAAATTTTCACAAAAAGGATTGTACCTTGTTACATACTTAAGTGAAAATGATGCCATAATGTTTCCTGCATCTTTTGGGGTAAATACGTAAAAATATTGCAACAGATTTTTTTTTACGTCCATAATTCGGGAAATGCCAGGGGGGTGGCCCACTTGCCCCAATGGCCCACTTACCCCACCTTACCCTATAATAATATTAGTACTAAAAATAAATAGTTTTGTAAAATTAATTATAGTTAAAAAGGGTTATTTTGAAATATATTTCGTAGTTTTCCAGTCGTTATTATCAAAATTGGAATTTTGTAGTTGGTTTTTGTTATATGGAAAAAATTTAAAAAATTGAAATTATTGAAATTCTAATGCAGTTAAATTTTTTTTATGGTATTTTCCCATAATGTATGAGTATTAAAGATACATATATATTTTTTGGGATGAAAATAAAAATTCATGCATTAGAGAGTTAATTTATTACATATTGGGGCAAAAATAAAATCTAACGGAAGCTTTATCAACTCCCAAATACCAATTTCGTTCCAATCCCTCCTGTCATCTTACATTTGACAACTCTCCATCTCTTAATCATCCTTACCTCCCTCTAAAGTCGAATTTTTCTGCGTCCCAAGCCTAAAAATATTAAATAAAAATACAAAAGACGAGGAACGAGTGGAAAATGGGCAGTTATCTAAGCCCTGAAAAGTCTGAAGATATCTTGAAGCGACGTGCTTCTCTTCTCCATCCCCAGGACTTTTCCACCCGCCTGATTACAAAATTGCGTGGATCCCCTCCTATGCCACGCTCTACGTGATATGCTTAGGTGGAAAATGTTCAGCTTTTGTGCTTGCCTCAGCGACTAACCACTTTTTTTCTGGTCATTTTTGCCGCCATCTTGGCTTTTCGTCTAATCTTGTGAAAGTTATCTTCGTTGTTCCATGGTCTTCGGCAAATTTTCTTACGCAGCGTGATGAAAGGATTTATTTATTTTCTTCTTGCGGTGTCATGGATGCTGTTATTAAATTTGTAGGTGGTATGCGGGTATCGGGTTGATTGTATGTTTGGAAAAGTTTACTTCGTACATTCTTCTGTTGTTTGAATATTTGTTTTAAATCTTTAGTAATCGTGCATTCTTTAAAATGTTTTCATTATAAGTATTAAACATTTTGTGTGCTTTAAATAGTTTTTTTAGGGTTGATTTATAACTATCTTGCTATTTCATCGTAAATTAATAATTATATTCCTGATTTTTAAAAAAGTTTTGCAGCGTTCGATTAAAATTACGTGGTTTTTTTTCCCGTAACTTCTCACAATATAAACTTTTAATACGTTTGGACATAAAACGTAATTTGAAAAATGATTTATTGCAAAAAAATTAAAATATAAAAAAAAGTTGTGTATTAATGATTAAAGCGTAGTTACATAAATAGACATTTGTACAACAAATTCTTTCTAGCTGTTTGCCTCCTTTCTCTTTTATCAATTTCCATTTTTTAAAAAAGAAAAATATATTCTTTCGTCAAAAATTTACGACAATCGGTGGTCTACCTTTCAAATCGTATACCGAAGGAAAATTCAGCGTTTGTAGCGTATAAATCAGAAAGGCAGTTCGAAAATCCCAAAGCTTTACGAGCGACAAAAATCGACCTTTTATGGATATTAGAATCGCCTAAAATTGGCTTTCATCCACGAAAAGGTGGCCGCTTGAGAACTGTAACTTCCCTTTTCTGCCCTTCGTTATTTCTATATCTGAGAATCAAACTAGGCTAAGTCTGAAATGCGATTGTCAGAATGTTATTGTTTTGCATCACTATAATAGTCCGATTTTACATGCATTATTTTTTAATAACTTAAATAATCGATATTTAAAGACCAATTTGAACATGAGTTAAAATGAGGTCAATTTTTCCTATCATTACAGTATCAGGTTTTAGTAGGTCATATACAGTTAGACAAAGTAAGGGACTTGCACCAATTTTGTTCTCTTGTCCAAGTTTCACGTAAATTGTAGTGACCACCCCTTTCCGGAGAATGTGGTAATCTAGATGACCATCATTTTGACTCAAAAGGTGAAGTTTTATTAGCACGTAGGGGGAGCTGCGTAGCAATTTGTGGGCTTTTTGTGGTTATAAAATTGCGATTGTTATGTTCTCTTCAAAATGGCATTTTGATTGGGGTTGTTTTGAGCGCATAGTGGGTCAGGGTTACACAGTTATGTGTCACATGTTTTGGTACTTTAGTTAATTTGTTACATTATATTTTTTTATTATACGTATTTAAAGAATTATCACTTCCTTTAATCGAGTTATTTGTATAGTTTATTAAAACCTCAGGATTATTTAAATCCACGTAATTATGTCAGTGAAAATTTAAGTAGTGTTTTATCTAAATACGTTAGTGAATATAATTTAATGCGGGTACTTGATAAGGGTTAAGAGTAATAACAACTTAGCCAATAATATTATACATTTACATGGTTTGCTTTATTTTACCCACACATTTTCCCTTAACTATTTAAGTTTTGTTTAAAATTTTAAGCCTTTATAAATAAGAGTGCATACAACATTCAGACAATTGTTAATTACCTATTCAAATTAGGTAAAATAGAATTACCTTCTTACAATTACATGTCAAATAAAGAGATGTGACTTACTGAGAAGTAGAAACACTCTCAGAAATAACACTTTCATTTTTGACGATTCATGAATCCTCAAGCCTCATTTCGTTAATTTTGAGGATTGTTTCGTCAAACTATCACGCGACTTTTGAGTAAACGTGAATCCTCACTTTTACGATCTTGATTTGACGATTCTGTATCTTGATTTTGAGGAAACTGAATCTCATTGTTGTACCGAGTTGTCTCATTTGGTACTCACATGCTCAAAAATGACGAAATATTTCTTTAGATTAGACGACATTCAAATCCTCATAAAAATGACGATTCAAATTTCCTCACTGTGCGGAAACAAAAACTCGGAGCATTTGCCAGTAACGGAATCGTCAAAATTAAGGAAAATTTTGTCGTTTTTGAGCATTCATTTCTAAGAGTGAACCATCATTTATATATTTTCTATTTGCATTTTTTTTCATGCAATTTTTTTTAAACCATATAATCTTTTAAAACTCTCCGGTATAATTTTCTCCCAAACTTATTCATTTACTATTATTTGATAAGGGATTTTTTTTTAATTGTAGTGCTAAATGGTATATTGCTTTGTGTTCGCAGGTGGCTGTCTACCGGAAGATGGCGTGCCTGATATGACGGTGATTAGCGACATTGACGAGCAAGGAATAAACACCAACCTCAAGACACGGTACAAGAAAGACAACATATACGTATCCTTTTTAGGTTTTACTTTGACCAGAAACTAAATATTATGCACCATCAAGGTAAGTGGGTTATTGGAACGTAAATTGTTAAAAATTGGTTCTCAATTTTAAGAATAATGTTCTCACCAATGAGAACACCCATCGCCGAGGTGTTATGGGTGTCGATGATATTTCAAGTTGTTTAATTTTAAGAACATGATTTCAAATCCGAGAATTTAAAGTATTTGTTTGTGAGAATATATCTTTCACGATAAAATGTGAAAATTTCCCGTACTCATTTTAAGAGTCTTTTTTAGCAGTGTTGAGATACGATAAAGAGTGAAATTTTTTTGGCATGGCAATGGATGATCATTAGCAACCAAATTGCTACCAACTTATTTATCACTGATGGATTACTTTTATTGATACTTCGACAATTTAATTTAATTATTTATTTAGCCGTTCATTTATTTTTTTGTATCGTCCGTTTTTATTCAATGAGGGTAGAGCTTTACATTTTATCGAAAGTGAATGCCATTAAAGAACCAACCTGGTGGAACAAAGTAATTCGATCGTTTTACCGTTATTAGATGTCAAAAAGTATTTCAAACAGACACTAATTATTGTTTTAATTTGACATGAATTAATATATTTTATATTGCATCTTACATATTTTTTAATGTAAAAGAAAAGTATTCGATATATTTTACTAACATATTTATTTCAAAGTGATTTGTCTACGTTCGCATTGAAAGTGTTGACTTGGACAAAATTTATTGCTTTAAAATGGTTCATAAGGCTATCATATGGCACTGCAAATGCACAAGTCGAGTAAACATGCCAAACTCATATCTGCGAACTTAACACGATGGGGGATTTGAATAATTAACATGGCAGTTTTAGCGTGTTTCCGTAATTTATTAATTCGACTCCTGCACAAAGAAATCCCTTCGCCTCACGTTCTCCTATTAAAATAATCTCCAGTAGAGTGTGATGAATTTACCTTCCACTTGGGCACGCGATTTCCAGGGGAGACTGTGTAAACGAACTTCAATTGAATGCATTCTCTGTAGGATTGCTCGTTAATTTAGGGCTCCGGGACTTATTCAAGTGACATACTGTAGCAGACCTGACAAATCTCCCGATTTAACCCGGTAATACCGAATTTTTAAGTACTTTCTGAGCTTTCGTGTCATATGTACCAATTGCTTCGAAGGGGGGAAAATTTAACGCCTGACGCCCAGAATCAATTATTAATGGCTATCGGTTGGAAAATGGTTTTAACGAAAATAGTAATTAACGATTGTTAAATGGAAAATGGTTAATAAACGGGAAATGGTTACAACGAGTTAAATTCGGAGTTGTAAAGTTAGTTTAATTAACGTTGGCACAAGATCCACCAGTCGGCAAGGCTGCTATATTTATACTATTAATTATAGCGGTTACTTTCACTATGTTTTATATCGGAAGGGGTCTAGGACATAATCCCGACAGCCGAAATCCCGACAAGCCAAAATCCCGAAAGCCGAAATCCCGACAAGCCAAAATCCCGAATGGGTCGAAATCCCGAATGGGTCAGAATCCCGACTAGGTCGAAATCCCGAATGGGTCAAAATCCCGAAAATAGATTTTTTGTCCATTTCTCGATTTTAGATTGTTTATTTTAATACAAATTTAAATGGTTCATGACAAATTTAGATATTTTTTATTTTAAATGAAATAATAATAAACTGTTTGTTGTTTAAAAAAAACAAATCCCATCGTCTGTCTTCTGTTTATTGAAATTGTGGCATTATGAAAAAAAAACTAATTATTTCATTGTTTTGTAGATTTTGTAGTTATGGCACTGTATAGTAATGTACGGTCTGGTCTTTATTGTATAGTACGTGAATTATTCGTTTCTTTTTGCTACTTGGTGGGGCAATTTTGTCTATAATATTTTTTTGTCAATTCTTATTTCTGCTTCAATTATCACAATCTGTTGGAATTATTTAAGCTCCGTTTCGTTTAAGTTTTCGTAAGTGGTTTAGTTTGGCGCCGTTATCGCTGTACTTGGCTGATTTAGGGGTGTGGTCGTAAATGAAACAGTGGGAGGGGGTGAACAAATGGCTAAAAATTGGGGGTTTTCATAGGGAGGGAGGCGAACGTTTTCAAAAATTGGGTACAAACGTACATTTATATTCCTCTAAGCGGGGGAAGGGGGAAAAAAGAGGATGAGAGATGATGCATGGTTTGAAATTTACCTACTTATTTTGTATTTTTAGTAATGAATACTTAAAGGGAAAAAATGTAAGGTTATTGATTTTATGAAACTAAATTTACACAATTTAATATGTTGGTTAATGTATATAACAGCAATAAAAAAATCAAAGCTGATTGTAGACATTTTTTATGCATTGATTGCTGCAATCGATTAATTATTAGGGGATACCGGGGCAAATTTTCCATGTTTTCTTCTTTTTGATTGTATATATTTTTTTTTTACTTTTATTTGTTTTGAAGAAAATACAATGGCATTGCCTTCCTCATATGGTTATCTACTGCTTCTTTTGTAATGGTTGTCTACTTCTACTACCGTTGCTACTTTTTAAAAAAGTAAATACAGTTTTTGGCAGCTAGCAGCAAGGGGTTAAATGAGCACGCTTAGCTGGAAAACATGCCCCGTATATGTACATTTTCCAAAATGCCAAAAATGGATATGGCAAATATTCCAAATATTTTCGAAAACATTTAACATACTTTAAAGATTGTTTTTTATGCACATTTTATTGTAAACTAAAACAGCCCAAAAGATTATACCCAGATCTAAGTAAATTGTTAAAAAAGGAAAGAAGTCAGTTTTTCTTTTTCTTTTCTAAGCCAGCCAATTTACTCCAAAGTTTTGGGTGCAACATGATATATCAATATTTTACAGTGAAAATATTCACGATTTATTTAGATTATTTAAGTTCCGGGATGCTTTTGCGTTACTAAATCAATTCTCAAAAGTTATATGAGAACGTATATTGCTTCCTAGGGGTAAGATTTCTGGTAGCTTTCTTTTATTACTGTGTAGACAATATTTAATCGGAAAAATTTATGATATAAAAAAGGACATCATTCGATTCTTCAAACTTTTTTTCTTTTTGAAAATATTTTTCATTAACCCCAATGTCAGCCGTATTATTTTTTTAAAAATTATGATCATATAAATGATGCCAAATGACATCATTGGGACTGAAGTGGCTAAGGATACATATTAAAAAAAAATAGAATCAAGCCCCGCTATACTGACCTTTTTAGTGGTCCCTTCTGAACTCCTATTTTACTAATGTTTTTTTTATATGGATATAGTGAACCGCTTAGAAAATGAGAGTGCGCTTATAGTGAACCCAAATTTCCCTTTCTTGTTATTTTTTCTTCGTATCTCTATATTTTAAGTTATATAAGTGGCAAGCGAGAAGACAATCTTTCACAACGGGTCAAATTTCACTAAAACTAGACCTTTTCCATAGTAAACAAGAAGCATGCTTATCTTCAATCCCTCAAAAAGTTCCAGGAACAACCCTTTCTTTTCAAACCATTCATTCACACCCCCCGTCCCCCCTCACCTCACACACAATTCCGAATTTCTAAGAGGCGTATCTAGACAAACAGCAATACTTCTGTGTAACCCACCCTACCCCATCTTGAGTACAATGAAGCCATTCATCTCCCTGTCCCCAACCATATTCCTATTCTATATTCTTTACAACTACCTCTTGAAAACTGGACCTAAGTGGAACTGTCCAATATTTCGTCATTTAACCTGTAGGGGAGAGTGTTGTACCTTGGGACAATTTTAACATTTTAATTTTTTTCTTCGATAATTAGAGTCAAAATAAAAATTTAAAAGCAGTATTTCAACACACCAATATATTCCTCTATAATATATATTTTTTAATTCTGGCAGCTTGAAATTAAAAAAAATGCCACTCATTTAAAGTAGAGAGGATAAATTGTCCCAAGGTACAATATGATGTTGTACCTTGGGACATACTTTATAATTCAGTCAATAGTCATACACTTGAACTAATTTGTGTCAGGAAACAAACTTTATTGTTTTTTCAAGGAAATACACAAATAAAACTTCATAATTCAAGAATAATTTAAATTATACAGCAGAATTGCAAGTACAAATTATTTAACATTATATGATGATACAAAATGCTTAACTGTCCCAAGGTACAACACACTACATGGTTTAAATAAAAGCAAGATAGTGGCCAATCTAAATGCATTATCATTATTTTCTTATAACCAAAATATTTTAAAATCTTCTCTTTTATGACGAAAATAAAATGCAGTTGACTTTTTGTAAAAGTACAAAGGTAAAAAAAATATATTAGAATGAGAAAAAGATTTACTTTGGGTTAATGAAATATTATTTTTTGTCACCAATTCATCAATTCAATGATGCTAGTGTTAAATTTTATTTTGATGATGTCTGTTGGTTAAGGCTACTATTAGAAATAAACAATGTATGAATATTGCCAATAGATTCTTAGAAATTGTCAGTGTCCCAAGGTACAACACTCTCCCCTACTCTTTAGTCATTCATTTCTTATGAAAGATTTTAAACACATTTTGAATTAGAGAAAACAGTCTTGAAAAATAATGGACTTCTGCAAAGAAGAAAGCTTTCAGAATGAAGTGGAGCCAGAATTCGGCTATTATTTTGGAATAATTTCGAAAATTAATCAATTTAATTGCATTTTTTAAAAAGATATTTATTATATATAAATTCGATTTATTTATTCAATATATTCAAGATGTGCAAAACAATAATTATATTTTTCCTTTAGAAGGATTATATCGTACAAAAAATTACAGCAAAATTGGCTATAGTGAACCAAGTGTTGGTTCCGTTGAGGGTTCTCAATAGCGGGGTTCGACTGTAATTGCATTTTTGGAATATTATAAAGGTTGAAACACGTTTCATACAAGGCATTGTTGGACTTCATCCCTCGTGAAATTTTGGTAAACCTGGAAGGCGCAAAACATTTTTAGACTTTAATAGTGCATTGACTTTTAGAGATTTAAGTTATTTTTACAACAATTAGATATTTAATAATAAGAACGAGAAGCCACCTTTTATTATACGCGATGATAAAACTAAGTTAAATGGAAGGACGGTTAATTTAGGTGAGAATGTAGGCATTGTGTGAAAAATTACTCAATGTTGGGAAAATCCTAGAAACAGCTCTAACGAAAGTATAACAACACCGAACACCAACTGAACCAAGATTTTTGGGAGTGAAACAGACAGTGTTGCTTCATAAACGAAGCAGACCATTAACGCCGCCCCCCCCCCCAACAATGGTTCATTTCCAGCACAAAGCTTTGTGGAAAACTTACAAAAACTAGCCCCAGTCTCCCCTATTTAGTAAGAGATAAAAAAATATCCAAAAAAGGTTTTTTAGAACTTTCTATTACGCTATCTCATAAGTTAAACTTTAAAATTTTTATTTATTAATTGAAAAAAATTGTTTGGTGATTTATCATTTATTGATAACAAGCAACTATGTGTTTTTTGCTAATAATTAGTAGTAATAATTATGTCCTTATAGCTATATGATTTAATTTTATAATTCTTGATGAGATATTAATTAATATTTAAATTAAATTTTAATTGGTTGATCCTTGTGATTAGACTTATATGATTCACTTTAATATCCAAGATTTCCCTGAAATGACACTCCTGAGTAAGATTGAAACTTAATAAAATATTAAAAAAAACACACAAAAAAGAAAGCATTTAAAAGTGGAAAAAATTAATCATTCCATAGAATTTTATGTATATAAACACAATTTATTGTAAAATATCAAACTTGAGAACTGTATCTGCTAATTATCTATAAATATTTTTTTAAGTTGTAATTTCTTTCATTCTTTCACTTCCCGAAATAAATTTCTCTCAGCTAAAAAATAATAATAGATTTGCGAAAACAAAACACGTGCAAAGAAATTTCTAACTCATAGGTGTTTTTTTTTTCAAATAAAACTAAAAACTAGGTAAGCCTCTTACCCCATTCCGGAACATATAACAATTTTTTTTAAGAAATTATTACTTTTCACAAATTAATACAGATTAACATTTAATAACAAATTAACAACTAGTATTAAAAATGCAATTAATAATAATTTTTAAATCCAAATTTTTATGTTTCTAGTTCCTAAAACAGTGGAATAGAATAATTCCCGGTCAATGACAGTTATTATGATATAACTTCTTTATGTATAAATCTATATAAAATTCTAACTTTGCCACACTACTATATAGTTGACCAACATCAGGGGCAAATAAAAAGCTGCAAAACAGGCTTAAAACACAGTTTAAGTTACTCTTTTCTAGGGTTGCTATAAATACTTCCGTGCCTAGATAAGAGTACCCTACTCTTTAAAATAGCAAACTTTCGTCTAAGGGCCTTCACATCTAAACGTACAAAAGCCTCCACATCTAAACGTACAAAAGCCTCCACATTCATCTTATTCTGTGAATTAGTTTCACCCCCAAAGATATATCTACTGTACTATTGACAGACACGCCTCTCATTGTTGACAAGTAAACGACATTTATTGTAAAATTTCAAACGTGTCTGAAGGCGATACTACGTGTACCCTTTAATGACATGCAAAGTTTTTTTTCTTCAACTTTTGAATAATGCAATTACAATGTTTGATGTTTTATTTCCATTTTTTGCTGATTTAATCCCAAGTTAAACGTGATTTTGACGATACAAGAGAAACCAATTAATCACACATGTCGTAGTAAATATTTGAACTCCGCTTAAAAAAACACAATTATCTTCCTACATTACTTATTATAAGAAAAATTATATCCATCTAGACCAAACCACGTAATGAGTAAGTCCGAATAACGAAACGAAAACAATAAAAAAAATAACGTGTACAATAGACTATTAAATGTACTCCGATTAATTATATATGTGATTTCCATACAAAAATGCTTTTCGATTAAAACACACCTTTTTTGAACCAAAAGCATTTTATGTTTACATAGCAATAATAGACAAGACACTCTCCCCAAATGTAAAAATATATAAGCAAAAATTAACAATTACATTTCCCGTAATCAAGCATAACGGCTTTAATTTATAGATTTGTCGGGATTTCGACCTATTCGGGATTTCGTCCTTGTCGGGATTTCGACCCATTCGGGATTTCGTCCCTGTCGGGATTGTGGCCTTTCGGGATTTCGGCTTTCGGGATTCTGGCTTGTCGGGATTTCGGCTGTCGGGATTGTGTCCGGAACCCATCGGAAGGAATCTTTGTAATTGAAGATTTATTTTTTCACCGAAATTAATTTCAGATTAAAGCACCAGTATTTTTTTTTTTAAATATACTTATCCTTATGTAAAGATACGCGTGCCAAAAGCTAACAATTTAAACGACGTTGTATCCCTTAACGTTTGCCAATATTTTGCGACAATGCTTCACAAAGAACACATATACATTTAACTTATTCTGTTTTTTTGTTTTTTTTTTACTTTTTCTGTCACATTTAAATATAAAAGTGTTGTACTAAATCGAACAAAAAAAAAGTAATTCTTACTACAGATAAAATGGAATCCCCTCCCCCTTTTGCACAACCCAATTTTTAAAATTTAACTGAACTGCTCGTATTCAGTATCTGTCTTTGGTAACGCAACTTCACATTAGCCTATTGCTTTGTTTGTTTCTCAATAACCCACCGTACTGTAAGAGTGAAATTATAATACTAGGTAACACTTTAAAATTTTTGTGGGATATATGAAGTTTAACTTCTAAACTAATTTTTTAAATTCTTTTTAATCGGTGCATAAATTAAAAACTTTCCTTCGTAATTTTACAGATCTTTTCATTAGCACGTCTCTCTCTATATAAATTTCCTTTTGAAAGATTATTTTCTGGGGCTGGGGAGCCCAGTCGGTTAGGCACTCGCCTAGCATGCGAAAGGTCCCAGGTTCGGGTCCGGGCATCGCCAAAATAACTGCCGACCTATAAACGGCCCGTGCAGCCAAAAATGTCCGACGAATAATACCCCGTGTAAGGGAGTGCACGTTAAATATCCTTCAAAGTCCTGACGCTGCGTACGATGTAGCCCTTAAAGGCCTTATCACACGAGAGCTCGTTCGCTCAGCGACGTCCCTACACCCATCCAAAAACCAGTTTTTCGAGCAGCTTTTGCTGGCTGAGTTTTTTCGAGTCGACGTGAAAAAATCCAGTACTTTTTCGCTCAGCGAATGGCTGCTCCAATCAAAACCGAAGTTCAGTCGTGACGTCATGGCCGAGCCCCCTCCTTGTACCTCCTCCTCCAATACAGCGATAATACTGCTTTTAAGTTTGTGATGTCACGCATGACGTAGGCATTCTCGTGTGTGACGTTTTGCTGAGTGAACCAAAAGTTGTTCGACGACTTTCCTACCGTCTGATAAGGGCTTAACGGGTGCGTTGGTTGCCTATTCAGGTGTCGGCTCGTCACTTGACTGTGGTTCTAAAATACGACGCCCGTCGCCAATAGCCCTCGTGTAGCTCCAGTGCGACGATAATTCAAACCTAACAGAAAGATTATTTTCTTAGTTCGCATATTTATTTACTTCATGCTATTCTCATGGACTTCCGGAAGCTCATTTTGTTTCATTAGATCATTCATTACAAGCAAAACCAAATAAACCCTTTGTCACAAAAAACATAATCCCTTGGCTTTCTGCCACGACATCGACATATGACAAACCCCCATACGTGCTAAATCTGACGTAAACCCACAAACCATAGCACAAAAAACATCCAAGAAAACACTTCAATGCCAAAAAGTCTTGACCGAAACCCACATCCGAAAGCAAAGACACACAACCCAAACGACTCTGGAGCATAGCGTTCGTTCAACTCCTTGCTTGTAGAGTGTGGTATCGATCCCTATATCCAGAAGAGACGCCCCCTCTCGCCCCCCTCTTTCAAAATGGCCGCCTCCAGTAGAGGGGGGGGGGGGGGGGCTTGTGGGGGTGGAGATCCTTCTCTCCATCCGGGATGGGAAAGGTACGACTCTTGCGCCTCTTTTCTTTCTCTGCGTGTGGAATTTCTACATTTTTAGCTGTAGTTCTCGTTTTGACTTTTTTTTTAAGGAAAAAAAGGTGGGGACGTTATTGTCGTGGGGTTCGGATCTTATTCTAATCCATCTTTCTAAACGACGTTGAGGGAAGTTTTTATTTATGTTAGTGTCGCGGTTTTTTTAGCGTCCCCTTTTAAGTCAAGGATGGGCTTTTAAAGAAAATGTTTCGTAGGTGGGGTGGGGGTGTTTCCGAATGCCGAATGTTTATGGATCTATTAGGAACACTTTTTGTGTGTTTGTAGTCATCGTGAAAATGCTGTATTTGGAGCGTTTGTAGTTTAAATATGTTATATTGCTTCTTTGACGCATCCGACAAACGGAAATGAGATCCTTAGCACCGTAAAAATAGGCTTATTTCCTTAAACGTGATATTCAATGGTTCACATTTATGAAAACTGTTTTTTTCCCTCCTATTTTTGAGTAGTTTTTTTTCTTGATACAAAAACGTGATTTTCAAAGAACTGCAATAAACAATAATATTTAAAAGTAAATATGCAAAAAACTTATATAAAGTATATATTCTTTTATCTTTGATCTCCCTAATACTCCGAGTAGTCTTCTATGCAATCATTCCAAAGTAATGAGGCCGATTCTTATTATTTCATGTTTGAAGTTTAATAATTAAAATACTCACAAATTGGAACGTTATTATCGAGTATTCTTCAATTCAGAATTCTTTCATCTTTTGAAGGTTATACCATGGTGTTATTATTCATGCGTTTACACGGACGTAATTGACTTTATACAAACCTAATAGTCGCTTCACTGCAACACACTATGGATACGGACCCCCACCGACCAATTGTTTTAATTGATCCGTGAAAATGTTTGCTTCGGTGGAATAAGAAGGGGAATATTTTTGCATTTACTTAAATTACTCCTCCACAATGTCTTTTACTGTCTTTTGTGTAACTTTGGGGTGTTGTCATTGTTGGGCGTGGCGATTGGAGTATATCTCTGTTATTGTTTTATCGCTTCAATTACTTCCGTTCTTTCTGGTGAATTTCTGGCCTAAACTGGATCTTTTATGGTATTTTGGAATGGGGGATTTTATACCATTTTTTTGTGTGTTATAGATATTGTCTGTTGCTAAGATGTTATTTCTATTGCTGAAAGAAAAAGCACAATGATCCCTTTATGTTTATTTTTAAAGCAAAAAAAAAAAATGTTTGACTAAGATGTTTTTAAAGTATACTCAGTGGTTTCCTGTAATGCATCTATTTCCTAAGAAACTGAGAAAGCATAATTCATATTTAAATAGTTTTGATGTATTAATTTTTATAAATATTTTAGGTAACTAAGCAAAAATTATTGAATATTCAATGAAAGTCTATTTTGTGCAACGTTTTACATAAGATGTCATATAAAAAATCTGAGGCCTATAAGTCAATATATCAATTAACTTTAATCTATTTAAATTGCTCCAATTTTTTAAAAATGTTTGAAGGTATTCTATACCGTCTCTATTTTGTATGACAGAAAATATTTTTGTGAAATGTTTCTATTTGAATCTTATAATGTTTTTGTTCCTCCTATGGGCATAATTATTTATAAACGTTATTATTTTTTCTATTTCATATTTTTTTAGTTAAAGTTAGTCGATTATGATACCACATCTTAGAATAAATCCCCAATTTTCTAAATTTCCTACTCTCTATTACTTTACATCGATGCAATTGGGAACATTCTCTTAAGTGTCTCGGTTTCATCAAATAGTAAACAATCTCTTCTTTGCTTGCATTTCCATAATGGTCTTTCTGTGTTTTTCATTCCGTTAGGATAAAGAAACTAGCTTTTGTATTCAACCATCATTGTAAAAAATAAATGCATATTTAACAGTTAAAAGCTTGCTCTCTTTCAAATAGCTCGGTCGCAAATTACTTTTGTGGTTTCGGCGGAATCGTTTATATCCAGTTATTTCGCGTTATTTCAAGTCCTTGTTTTATCTAGAATAACTGTCTCTTTGCCGAAAAAGCGCTTTTAAAGACAATGCAGGTTAAACTTATCTTGCAGGTAATGTGTTTCTGAGAAGAAAAGAATGAGCACTTGAATATTTTTTTTAAAAAATTTAAACAGCAAGACGACTGAATAAATTTGTATTGGAGATTCATGTCGTCAATATTATTGCATAACTGTTTTAGATTAGCAGTACTTTTTTTTTATTAAGAAATTTATACATTTATTAACTTGATAGTTTTACCAAAGTAAAATCCCGTTAACACTTTACTTTGTATATTTTGAAAGTACATATGTTTTGGTTAGGTTAGGTTGGAATTATCGTTGCACTAGAGCTACACGAGGGCTATTAGCGACGGGCTTCGTATTTTAGAGCCACAGTCAAGTGATGAGCCGACACCTGAAGTCTGTGCCTAAAGTACAATGATAAATTTACGAGTGACTGGCTGCTCATTTTTTTCTTAATAACAGATATTGTGATAATTTCAATGCAATTTTTACGTTTATCCAGTGAAATGTAATAGTTATTTAATTTACGTTAATGAACGGTTCCGTCACTTGCATGTTGTTCTAAATTATGACGCATATCGCCAATCGCCCCCGTGTAGTGACTTAATTCAGCCTAACCCCCGAAACGTCCCGAAAATGTGACTATATGCAATAACTGGTAGTATAAATCTTTCTGTTTTTCTTTACTAATGTGCATAGCTTTGTCATTAATCAAAATTATTCTTAAATTAAAAAAAAATGTGATTTAATGTTAATCCATCTTTATTTCTGCCTTAAAAAATAAAAATTCTTACAATTTTCGATCGTAATAAATCTGGTGTACAACTTTCTCCGAGTTGTATCCACATTCCATGCTAAATAACAACAACGACATTGGAATTCAGTCATCCATTTCCACACTCTCAGCCATAAAAGCATTCTGGCCGAGTTTCCTTTATCAACCTCCCACCTTAAGTGCCACTAGGGATTATCGTACACTTGTTGGGGGTCTAGAGCTGCAATCTTCTGACAAGTGTCCCTATCTTGACTTTGAGAACGACAACACAAGCCGACCTTTCGACCCGCCTGCGTTCCAATCGGTCTAGTCATTCTGGTTAAGGCCCAAACCACTGTCGCGGATTTCCCGTTGTTGGCCCAACCCAGGAGACCACTGCTTAATAACAATCGATGTGTCACACTGAAGCTGACAGTTCCGCATCATCTGAGAATCCGGATTCTGTTTAAGTGCTCTTAATCTACCGGGATGCATTGAAGACATCAAGTTGTCTTGAATTTAAGTGTAACAGATTGATTTGGGAGATGTCGTTAGTTAAAAAAAAATGTTTTTTTTAATGACTTCATGAATTTATTTAGTTACATGAAACAATCTCGCTTTTTGTGAAAGAATAATAATTATGAAGTTTGTGATTTTTGAGCATTACCTTTTTGATATTTTTAAATATTAGTTTTCTTGTTAATTTTTCAGTTGAAATTAAATGATCAGGTTTTTTAGCGATTTAGAATTTGGATATTCTAATATATTATAAATATTCACAATAACCCTTACCTATTTAAAGTGTTTTTCTAATTGAAGTTCGAAGACATTTTGTTTTTAATACATTTTTGAGTTCGTAATTATAGATTCCTTTACCAGTTGCAAGATAACAATTGTTACTTTTTTTAACCAGAAAGAATTAAATATCTAAAATTCTAGAATGTTACATTAGCAAGATTTCTTTATACCGTTTTCTGAAAACAAATAATCCATTACCATACCCTGTTTCATTTTAATAACCTTTTATAACTCACTGTCAAATTACCAGTACATTCATTTGATTAATGCAATACGCTCCGGTAATTCCTCAAATCCCCCAATGGGAAAAACCGGCCTTGCAATCCAAATCAATACCGCTCTGTAGGCAAGAAATACTGCCTTCAATCTATCCTCCCGTCCCACCAACATTTCTCCTTCCTTCGTCCTAAATGATCGTTATTCAATTTCTAGCCCCTTTCCGAACCCTTTTTATCCTATTCTTCCTATCCTGGAGATTGTGTTGATGACTCCTGGTTCGATTTGATCAAAAACTCGACCCTTTTTTTAGGGTGTTTTTCTGTGGTTTTTTCTTCGCCGTATTCCATTCTTGGGTTGTGGAGGTCATGTTCTTTTTGTTTTTTACTGTGCTGTTTAGTTGGTCACGAACATCTGTGAGTTTTTTCCCCCTCTTCTAACTCGTTTAGTCTTGTTTTTGCACTATATGGAATGAGGCAGGTATTCTCAGGTGCAATGTTAGCGGCGAAGTTTCTTTTGTGTTGTATTAGTAGCAGCAGCAAAGTACTAAAAATATAGTTGTTTGCTGTTGCAGCTTAATTTTGTGAAAGTTTAATTTTTTCTCCTTTTTTTTTTGCACCCGGGAGCATGCAGTGCTTAAAATTTTTATTTTATTTGATAAGTCTCAAAAGAACTTTATATTTGTGAGAAAACTAGGCTCACATCAAAATTGTTCTATCATTAAAAAAAGAAGCTCATTAATATGCCTGTTGGTATTTGAAATCTTAAGTAATCAATTTAATTTAACGAAAGGCTAATATTATCACAATGGTGTATATCTGTATGCTTGTGAATTGTAGATCAAATTTTCTGATAAAGTTTCCTATACATACATTTAAAGTTTTTTTTTTTAGAATAAATTTTAAATTATTCTTGTAAGTTGTGTTTATATTAATAAAAAAATAAACAGAGCTTTAAACGTACTTGAAGGGTATTTCGAATTTTCGAAACATTACACTTAATTTGTAATTATTTAATTTCCTTTCATTAGAGATCATTTATATTATGCTATCAAATAATTAAGTTAAATTAATCCAAATCTCTAAGTGATAAGCAAATTGGCTGAAGTGTTAACTTCTTTTCCCTGCTTGAGATTCAAAATAAAATGTTTATCTGAAAATTTATTTTCTAAAATTTTTTTTAATTATAAAAATTTCTGGTAGTAAAGAGCAATAAATGACTCATCCTTGCTTTCATTTAAGAAAAAAAAAATTAATTTTTTATTTTAATTGTGTTGTAACCGGCGAGTCAGGTGACAGATTTATACGTCTGTATCTCTCTAATGGTTAATGCTACTTCAATTTCTTGTTTGGTATTTAAAGAATCTGAATGACAAGCAAAACTTCAAACTTTCACAAAATATGTCATTTTAAAAATATTTAATGAATTTTTTTAAGAAAAAAAAGTTTTTTAAAGTTATAACTTTTTAATCAAATTAAACTCTGACTACCACCGAACTCTCTGGATTGTTTATTTACCTGTCAGACTTGGTGTCCGGAAAATAACTTTTTTTCTCCGAATTGTTACAACTGAAATCTAACATTACACGATAATTTTTAACATAACATAGCAATTTGCACCCAAAAGGGAGTGTCGGCTATGTAGCCCATTACCCTATAAGCGTAGAATGACAGATGTATTCTGTATGTAAGAATATAAAATATGTTATTAGTCCATTCATTCGACTTTTAGGTCAGGGAAAAACGAAAAATTTTACTTTTAAATGATTTTTATGAGGTTTTTTTTTTACCATTCTCTTAATTTTTTTTATATGCTTTAAAAAGTATCGGTTTATATAATCTATAATTTATAGACATGCCCTGATTTCCATGCTTTGGGACATTGTTTAATTCACCAAATCAAATGGGTTGATGCTTTTTTATGCAATAAAATTGAGAATGATTTTTTTCTAATTTCGACCAAAAAGTAATCTCTTTATGTTTATTTTATTAGACTATTTCAATAGACCTTAACCGCAAACACATAAACATTTATATCTCTAAGAACTCTATATTTTTGCATTACAAAATAAATTTAATCTTTCTTAAAAAATTATCTTAAAAATCCTTTTCAATATCCCATTTCTATTTAAATCTTAGTGCAATAACCCTATCATTAAGGCGATCTAAAATGAAAAAATCCAAAAAACTAATGAGAATAATATGGTAAATTACCACTCCGTAAATTGTTTTATAATGGAGCTTTTACTACGTGCTCATACCCTAATTACCAAGTTCAAGTGTACCCAAAAGACGAAACTGAGGTTTCCCCAGAAAACCACGTAATAGAACCCTGGTTTATACTTCAAGGTGTGTGCTCATCAACGGAAATTGTGTCATCAAGCGACCGTGCGTAAACGTAGTAATTCGAAAGGGAAATTTCCAGAGGATGAGCTTCAACGAAATCAGATTATTAGCCGCAAGGCTCTCTTTTAAGAAGTTATGAATGAAATTCTTAAAGGATCTTATCTGAACCGCTTTGGCAGGAAGTGATCTAATTGTTATATATTTTTTTCTTTCAATTAGCTTCTATTTCAATCATTTTTAACTTTTAAGTGTTTAATGAACAAATCAAATATCGTGGGCCATTTTCCACTTGTTTAAGGTTAGATTAATTGCTATTATGTTTATTTTAAAAATTAAGAAACAGGTTTATTTATTTTCTCTTATCTTCCTGGCACCCCAGAAAATTCTTACACATATTTTCTTCATATCAACATATGTTTGAAATCAATATTTGTTGTATCAGTTTTTTTTGTGACTGTTATTTCATTCTAACATTGCTTTTGAAGCAAAATTCCTCCAAATTTTACCGTTAAAAAATTTGTGTTTTGCAAGAACTCCGCAATCGTAATGATCCTGAAAAATATTAATTAAATAAACCGCAATAATGCAATATGATGTCCTAGTTAAAATTACCCATCGTGTGATAAAAAAAAATATTTATTGAAAGTTACTATAAATTATTTGTAACTAATTTAAAAATGTGCAACGAAGGCACTACAAAGCATAGCTTGATCTTTCATGTAATTTTTTAACTACTCAATATATAAGTATAATTTTTTTTAATGCCATTCTATAAGATTTATTTATTATGAAACAAATTTTAAAATTTATAAAACTTTAGCCAAAACTAAAATAAATAATAACAAACATAAAACTATTTTAACACATTGTGATTAGGGGACGTACATAAATTACGTCACGTAAAATTGTGACTTTTTTTACACCTCCCTCCCCCTATGTCACGCTGCGTCACGTTTGGCCCAACCCCTCCCCCCAAAATTACGTCACGTTTGTCGCACCCCCCCCCCCCCATTTTTTTCTCCAAAAAAGGTGATTTTAATATTTCCCTTTGTGCTTCTGAAATTTGAAAAAAAAATCATAAATCGATATTTAAAAAAATAATAATTTGAAAAGAAGTAAAAGTTGTATTGGTTAAATAATTTATTCATAGGATTAGATTGATATGTATTTACATTTTCGTTGTTCAATGACTAACTAACCGTTCTCTAATGTCTTCTGAAAAAAGGGGTAGGGATGTAATCGGATCTGTCTAGTTCTGGGTCTTTTCGGTGTTCATCCCATGGAGGAAGGATTATCATTCCTCCATGGTTCATCCATGTAGTTGCTAGTCCTCTGATCTGATTCCACAAGATAGTGTCAAAATTTTGAGCGTTACTACTAAGTTCCGTTAGGAAAAGGTCTGGAAAATGTAGAAGGCTAATAATGTCAACTTTGTGGCATAAAATAACCCCCCATCTTCTTTCTGAAATTAAGTGTTTGTTATGATCATCTTATGATAAAAAAAGATATCAGATTTCGTTCTGAAAAACGTTATTTTATGTAAAACAGATTTTCCTTGCAAAATTGGAAATTTTGAATCGTTACGTCACGCAAGCGACTATTCCCTACCCCCTCCATGTCACGGTCCGTCACGTTGTCGCATACCCCTCCCTCCCCCCTCTGAGCGTGACGTAATTTATGTACGTCCCTTTAGGCTTGCGCGGCAAATTTTTAAGGTCAAAATTGAAGACATGACCAAGAAAATGACTTTATATTGTACAAATATGTACAAACAAAGACTCATACCTAAATTCTCAGCTCAATTTTTATTAGAAATTATTTTAAGAACTTTTTTCTCAAAAATTTAATAAAATTTTTAAAATTTTGATTTGAAATTTTTAAAAAATAATAATTTCTAATTAAAATTAAGCTGAGAATTTAGGTATAAGTCTTTGTTTGTACATATTTGTACAATATAAAGTCATTTTCTTGGTCATGTCTTCAATTTTGATTTTAAAATTTGTTTTATAATAAATAAATCTTATATAATTGCATTAAAAATTAACTTATATATTGAGTAGTTAAAAAATTACATGAAAGATCAAACTATGCTTTGTAGTACCTTCTTTGCACATTTTTAAGACTCCTATGACCCCTTCAATATTTTTAAACACATCTCAACACTGTTCGTTATCTTACTAGTTACAAAGAAACGCGATCTAACACTATATCTAATGCTTATTTATAGAACATCAAAAGTTCACTTATCAGACCTAACATAACTTCCAGTAGTTATTTCCAGTTTTGGACATTAGACATTCTTAGCCCTGTTTTTTCTCTCCCGATATCTTGTTCCTGTCCCTTATTTTGAAATTTTGCGTCATCGCTTTTTTGAGACGTCCGTCTTCCGGCTGCCATGTTTCCGGGACATCCTGATTTCCACTTCCTTTGTGAGCCACTATTTCTTCCACACAAATACATCTAGAACTATAACCACCAGATATTTGATATGCTTTATTAAGAAAACTATTCTTTGATTTAGAGTCTTTAAAGGAAATGGGAGCGGTATAGCAAACCCAAGTCTTGTCTATTTGCGTTAATCCAATGGAAACAATTATTGTCTATGCAAAATTACTCCTCTTTATTGAATATTTTTTTTAACAAACTGTTGTTTTTACATCATAAATGTTAGTTTAAATGTTTTTATATGAAAATGTTTTTTTATATGATAGTAAATGTTGTTTTACATGGTAAAGGCTTACAGGGCTCTATAATTCCACGTTTTGAAATTGGTTTGACTATTTTTGTTGCAATTTTTTATTGATTGAAAGTTTAAAAATATATTGATATATTTCAACCAATATCAAAGACTGGTGTTATAGAACCCTATGAGACAGCTACATTAATCATATAAAACAACCATTTATAAAAGTATTCAATACAGCCAGAATTCAGTAGTTAGAATGAGAATTTTTTTCCCCAGTTGGATTAATATATAGAGGGAAGACTTCGGCTTAGAGACTTGGCTACCGCTGCCATTCACACTTAATGTTTTTTTAAAAATACTTTTATATAATTTTTTATTTTATTAAGGGATGGAATGGGAAATTTTGTTTTTCTATAGAAAATTTATATATGTGCGAGCTCGTGAATAGTTATCCCCACTGGTTATCCCCCATCATATAAATTGTATGTTTGTTGAGTTATCAGCAATGCTGCAGTTTCAATTAATAAGCATACAATAAAAATTGGTGTTGCTTCAGGACTACTTTGGTTAAAAAATAAAAATGTCATTTAATTTTTAGTTACAAAATAAGTTCTTCTGTAACTCTTTTCAATTGGCTTTTTAAGAAAGACTTATCTTCTATAATGAGACGTTGTAAAAAGTAATGGAAATTTTTTTTTCTTCAAATGAAATACCACGCTAATTAGCTTGCATCACCGAATAATGACCTTCAACGAATTTAATCTCATTATAAATATTAAAATAGGATTAAATTTCATAACTTTCCCGTTCTAACTTTCATCTGCTTTTTTTCCCTGTAAATTTTTCATGCAATGGTCCGTGATATACCCTTTATCTGTTTTGTGATCTCAGCTTACCAGATGCCCCGCTGTCAAATGGCTGTCGAGATCGCTTATTCCTTTCCGTGATATTTTTTGATACCGTGTGCGTTGTTTTTCCATCCAACCAGATTGGTGTCTTTTTTTCTAGACAAACTATTGTTTTTTGGTTGGAGGCGCCGAAAAGTGAAATTGAGGTATGAATCACAGAGATCCCAGGGGGACTGGGAGCTTATTGCGAGAGTGAGTTTTTCGGTATTTCCCCTTGTTTTACAGGAAAGGCAATCGATTTCTTTTTGTTTGTTAAACATACAAACTGAAATAGTTCTGATGATTTTAAACTTGTGTTTTGATTTTCTCCTCTGTTAAGATTTCCATGCCGCTTCTGCAATCTGCATCTTCTTTTCCTCTCACTAAAATGGTGAAAGAGAAAAGAGCGCTGAGATAATTTTTCTTATGGACATTGCATCTTTAGCAATTCAGTTGTAAAGACTTTTTTGTTTTTGACCTTATTTCCAGTGTCATTTTTAAATAAGTTATTCGTAATTAGTTAAATTACTATAAATCGAAATAATAATATGGTAGGATTCGCACCAAAAAATTCAACCAAGAGCCTTGAAAAAAATTAGACAATTATATATATAGAACTATAAAAAATATTTTAAATATCTTTTCTCTTCTCTCTAATGGGTCTCTTCTCTCTTTGGCGGTCAAGCCTTTTGCAGACTCGGCATATTCCCCAGAACTGAGAGCCATTTTTTGTGGCACCACCTAGGCGACTATCGCTTTCAATTTTGACGCGCCTATTACAATGAATCCGAGCTCTGTGGATGTTAAAGTATGCCGATATTTTATTTTGCCGAGAGAATCCAAGCCAAATGGGCCCTCCAGGGATCTTTTACATGCCACATAATCATATACAAATGCGTGCCCAAGATTTTACCAATTGAAGATTTATTTATTTTGAATATGAAGTATGTCATTTTTTTTTATTTTAATAAAACTTAGTGGTGGTGGGACTAATCCCCTTGTGGTCTAGTCATGAGGCTAAAAATTTCAGAAAAGTCCAAAAGCAGATGTGGACTTTTCCCAGCCTCTTCACGTGAAAACTCTAGACATTCCAAAATGTGCTTTGACAAAACGGTGGATTGTGTCATTTGGGACATGGTGTATGTTTTCTTTCACCGTCTTAAAAAAAAATTAACACTTCAAGTGGCCAGTAGAAAGTCGAGACAGTGTCGTCTGATTAAGGTAGGCGAATACCCAAAATTCTAAAATTTTTACTGTTACGTTAATCTTTTTCCAAATTTGGCATAGTGATTTCAAATATAATGAACAATGCTTTTGGGGCAATTTTTTTATTTAAATATAATTGATTTATTTTAAACAGTGTTTTTCAACTAAAAAAAAGGGTTTACGCCAACACTTCTAGCATAAAAAGTTTTACATTAATTTACCTGAAATTTTTCACAGATGCTATTTCAATATATATCTGTGCCATGAACCTCTAACATCTGGTGTAAGTATACAAGTTTTTTTTAAAAAAATGTCCGAGTGTAAGTCAATGGAAAAAATCCTTTTTTTTGTGGTTAATTTATAACATTTTTCTTAATAACTTTTTTTCTTGTAATTTGTATGTAACTCTAGAGGGTCATTGCATGTATCAGTTCAAAACGAAGAATTTAACACATAATAAATGTTCATATAGGATGAAAATTCAATGTTGTAGACTTGTTGGCGTAAACCTCTTTTTTTAGTAGAAAAACACCGTTTAAAATAAATAAATTATATTTAAATAAAAACAAAAGCCTAAATAGTATTATTCATTATATTTGAAATCACTATGCCAAATTTGGAAAAGATTAAAGCAATAGTAAAAATTTTTTAATTTTGGGAAATTTTGGGTATTCGCCTACCTTAAATCTTTTAACTCCAGGTTTTGTTAAAACTTATTAGACAATAGTTCATAAAATGTAATAAACTACGTTCAATTGTCGTTTCGTTGCTTAAAAGTAACGATAAATATTTAAATTTTATCTACTGTTTTATCAGCAACCTAAACGACCTACCTTGATACATTTCTTCGTCCCATTTTATATAGCTCTCTATATTAAAAGCGTTGCGACATAACATGTAATTCCCACCACGTAATAATAGTACCTAAATAGTATCAACACATGAAGCCCCCCTACTCTTCATTTATCTCCCCTTGTCTGGGATTGGGATCGCATGTAAGCCGTGACGTCACTGTGCGTCAGCAGATGTTAGGCGCGTTCTCATCACCATAGCAACCTCCCATCACCCTCTTTTGTATCATTTACTCATCTCCACACATCAAAATGAAAGTTGAAATTTGATGCTTCTATTATAAATATAGAAAAAGTTTAATCTTTTTTTTTTAGTCATTAATGGGTTTTCACCCCTCTGGATTGAAATAGTTTTGTAAGTAGCTTTTGAATGGGTTTTATGGTTTCCTGACTAAATATTAAATCCAATTTTGTAACATTTCCCATTAAATTTTTTATTAATTAAACAAATTTATGGGTAATTTTTTTTACATCTCTGTTGCATATTTGTTGTTATTAAAATTGGTTTTTGTAGTAAAATATGTTTTTTTTTCACTTTTGAACATGAATAAAATATTTTTTAAATCCATGATGCATGGAAGATTAAATCATACATTTTAATAACATTTTTTTTGTAACCAACTATTGGAGACATGAAGGATTTTATTTTAGATACATAGTTGTGTATTGTATTAAACTTAACTATTAAAAATATGTCCCCTTATTGACTATCTAACTTATATGTTTTAAAACTTTTGAAGACGGTAAGTGATGTTAGTCATATAACTTGTCTTTTATATATTAAAGATATTCAAAGTTTATTATTTGGTAACTAATAAACTTACTTTTGGGCAAGGAAAATATATTTTAGCTTTTCTTTGCCTTGATACCCTAGTTTTAAAAGCACTCAGGCTTAAAATACACTACCCCTTTCCCCAAACACACATATATAGAAGGAAAAAAACACTGAATAAATTCTCCATACTTTACTTCGCTGGTACTTCGACCATCGTGTTGATGTAATTATAGTACCCCGGAGACCTTTTACGCTGAAAGTAAAATTTATATTCTGCCAAGTAAAGGGGTCTTTTTTTATGAAATGACGTTAAGTGTTCTAAAAACTACCAAACTGATGAACCGATGGAATTCTATACGTGGGACATATTTTGTTTTTACATTCAGCTTTGTTTAATATCCCATGATCGATCGTTTCATAAAATTCCATTGACAAAACTGTACATATTTGACCACGTAGGAATGTGCACTTATTATTTTCTCGTGAATGTTAATGAGAAGTTATTGGAATGGTATGGAGAATTGGACACGGATGGAAAAATATTCGACGGTATAGAGTAGAGGCAGGAAGCAAATCAATTAAGTTGTTAAAGATTATAATAAAGAAAATGAAAGTTTGTTTCGAAAATCGTTAATCAAACAAAATATTTCTTATAATTGCGTGAAAAAAAGCCGACTTTTACATTATAATTTCAATATCAGACACGTGCACAAAGCTAGACTTTTTGAAACAGTGAAAAAAAGTACTTTTTTTCACCCAAAAGCAGTGAAAAAAAGACTTTGTCGCACTCCTTTTATAAGATGCCAACATTTCAAGTAAAATTTCGATTTGATAATACTCATAAAATCCAAAGATTTGTCGATCTGCTGTATTTAAAAACATTATGCGCGTGAATTATTTTTGAATCAATGAATTTTTTTTCTCGCGATGGGAATATTTCTTAAGTCACGCCCTTCGAACTGCGAGTTCATTGGTTGCGTTCTTTGACAAAATGTTGAAACACGCTTATTGGTTTTTTTATAGCGTCACGCGCTCCGAACTGCGAGATCATTGGTTGTTTTCCTTGACATGTCTTAGTCTATTTTAGTCTAATTAGCACGCGAATTATTTTTGAACCAATGAGATTTGATTTTTTTCACGCAATTATAAAAAATAGTGTATGAAACACGTGCGAAAAGTAAACTTTTTAAAACACGTGTCTTTATTTCACTCGCTCGTACCTCGCTCGTGAAATAAAATCCACTTGTTTTAAAAAGCATTACTTTTCGCACTAGTTGCATAAATATCTATTTTATAATTGCGTGAAAAAAAGCCGACTTTTACATTATAAATTCAATATCAGACGCGTGCACAAAGCTAGACTTTTTGAAACAGTGAAAAAAAGTACTTTTTTTCACCCAAAAGCAGTGAAAAAAAGACTTTGTCGCACTCTTTTTATAAGATGCCAACATTTCAAGTAAAATTTCGATTTGATAATACTCATAAAATCCAAAGATTTATCGATCTGCTGTATTTAAAAATATTATGCGCGTGAATTATTTTTGAATCAATGAATTTTTTTTCTCGCGATGGGAATATTTCTTAAGTCACGCCCTTCGAACTGCGAGTTCATTGGTTGCTTTCTTTGACAAAATGTTGAAACACGCTTATTGGTTTTTTATAGCGTCACGCGCTCCGAACTGCGAGATCATTGGTTGTTTTCCTTGACATCTCTTAGTCTATTTTAGTCTAATTAGCACGTGAATTATTTTTGAACCAATGAGATTTGATTTTTTTCACGCAATTATAAAAAATAGTGTATGAAACACGTGCGAAAAGTAAACTTTTTAAAACACGTGTCTTTATTTCACTCGCTCGTACCTCGCTCGTGAAATAAAATCCACTTGTTTTAAAAAGCATTACTTTTCGCACTAGTTGCATAAATATCTATTATTTAGGAATTTTTCATGATTTAGACTTTAAGAGTAATAATGTTTGCTAGAAAATGTTTCTTCTTATTTTACTTGAGTATGTACGCTTATGTAAATGTACATTATATATTTTTTACTTTTTTTAGTATGAGTATGTACGAAGTACTCTACTTTAGTACTTACTTTATTAATGTGGGCAGAATTATCAATACCGTCTGAGGGCTGGTGCCTTTCTCATTGTATCACCCAACCCCTTTCAATATTTTGCGCATATGCATAAAAGCTATATTTTTTCCATCAACAAAACCATTTATTTATGCAACAAAATGATAGTTTCAAAATGCAACTTTAAAAAAAAAAAAACATTAATATTGAAAAAAAAAATGCTTCTCTTGCTTTATCTTTCGAGGTATCAATCTTTTTTCTAAATTTTTAAAAAAATATAACCACACACAAATCTTTTAAAAACATTTTCGCGGAGTTTATTTGACCATCCCATTTTTGTTAATTGGGCCGCTATTCATCACAAAGGCAGACTCAATTAGTCTTCTGTCTCTTTCCCCCTACAGCTGTCACTTATCCTAATTGAAACGAGGTATAACGAACTCAAAGGCAACTGTCGCATATAACGGACCCGGAAATGACTTTGTATCATCGCAAACTAGCTATCATTGTTATTTCTAGGCATTGTAAAGTTATCTCATCACGCACAGCTTTAAATTTGACCGACTTATCGATACCGGTTCAATTACATAGTTTTTTTTAATAAGTTAACATTAATATGTGATCGATATCATTAAAAAAATCGCTTTATTATTTATTGTATTACCTTTTTGAAATGTTTTTACCAATCCAAAATAAATGCTGAACTACTTAAAAAAAAGCTTATGTGCATTAAGGATTACTTATTCGAGGAGAAGGTGCGAATGTGAAAATTCTGTTTTTTAAGGTTTAATTACGTTTCCCAGTGTTTTGAAGGTTGTATTAAAAAAAAATTGGCTATTTTGAATTGTTTTTTTTTTTCAGACCATTCTTAGTATGTTAGAAATTGGGCACTGTAAGTCCAGAACTAGCTAGGCATTAATAAACAAAGAGAAATATTCAAGTTTACTCTGCCTTTTTCGATTTTTGAAAAGTGATAGTAATATGGAAACATCCTAAGATGGCAGTAAATCATTGCGTGAGCCCATAGAATGTAGAAATGAAGCATTGTATGTATTTGATTTCCTGTATCCCTTTTACCGTCTTATACCATCTTAAATTTCATTCAGATGCGTTTCAGTGGCATTTCAAACAAAGACTTGCATAGTTAGTGTGGCATGTAGACATATGTAAAATAGATTAGGGCAATGTAGATATTTCCACGTTGTCCTCATCTGCATGTTTCCAAGTTATTCGCAATATTACCCACACTTGATTTGACGAGTTAAGAAAAAGTTAACTTATGATTCTTTGAAATTCAACAATAATGAGTACTAGAGTAGAGCAGCTCCTTTCAGTCAACTGCCTTCCATATTCTTCTGGTAGGTTTCAAGTTCATACTTATTTAGTGCACACACATATTTTTACCTATTATCAAAACTAAAACGTTTAAACTTCTTTATTTTAAAGTTTTTCAAAGTTTTCTTTTGATAACAAGAAATATATTTTATCTTGATGTATATATACCCAGAAATATATTTTATTATCTTGTTATACATTATAGCAAGAAATGCATTATATTGTGTATTATAAACATTTTATGTATTTTTTTTCTGATTATGTAGTATTTTAATGTAAACACAAAATTTTCAGAGACTTCTAAAAATTCGTTTAGAATATTATTCATTTAAAATACTATGTGGTAGAAAATGTTGTTCTTAACATGAAATAGACCTACACTGGAACGATTTTGGTTGCTGTGAATCCTTATAAAGAATTGTCCATCTATGAAACGGTAAGCTTTATATAAAGATGATATTGTCTTTTTTTAAATAAATATTCTTATTTCACTTTAACAGTACGCTATACAATGAGAGTTATCGTAAACCAAACTTTTTATGGTCACCAGTTGTTGATGAGTAATTCGATTAGCAAAGATTGACTTTTTATTGATTGTTTTGAGTAAACATGTATTTGTTAATATTACACAATTTTTGATTAAGTTAAGATTAATAAAATGATTTTTAATTAAAATTTAGTTTTTCCTACAGTGTAAGGAAATTAATTAACTCAAATATTTTTAAAAATTAAAATAAATTCAGAATGAAAATTCGAAACCTCTTTTACACCGATTGTTATTTTAAAAAAAATAGGTCGATTTCAGAAGACTATTCCGAGTTTATGAAAACACAATTTAATATTTTACTTCCATTACTCTTTTCAGTTGTGTTGATTCTAAAATATGTTTGCTTGAAAATGTTAATCTGACTTTGAAAACGTAGTATAATTTCTCAATTCTAACAATAGTAGTATATACCGTGGAAAATGTTAAGAAATGCAATTTAAAAATTTCTTTCTAAAATATATTTTCTTGGGATCGATTTGATTTTCTTTCTTTCTAACTTTTATGACTTATTGCTTGAAACATAAAATATTCATGATTTCTTTCCCCTCCTATTCGTAGAATTCGAAAAAGGAAATATTTGCATAGTATTGCATCTGGGAGGGCATACTTTATCTTATTTATTTTGTGAAGGAATAATTTGAGATATTCAATACTCTTGTCTTACTCTATAGCAATTTTTCATGTTTAAATCTCGCATCGAAACATTGTTTCTAGAATAATCTTTTTGTATAGAATAATCTTGTTGGTCCTAAATTTCAAATGGGATATTTATAAAGTTATAAAATAAGGAGCATAGTACAATGTCAAAAAAAATTACGTATAATTTGTAATGCAATCCTTACAGAAATTGTAATACCAGTGATTGATAGTATAAATTGCATAATAACAATTTGTATTTTGTTTTGAAGAATTGGGTGTTGCAATACAGTGGTAAGAAAATTGGCCAGCAGGATCCGCATGTGTTTGCCATTGCCGAAGCTGCTTACAATAGTCTTCAAACGCTTGATGCTAATCAGGCATGTGTAATTAGTGGCGAAAGTGGGGCCGGAAAAGTGAGCTACTTACTATATTAAATAAATATCTTTTAACAAAATAATTCATTCAACCCATAGTATTTTTTAATTTTTTTAGTTTATAGATATGTAAATTAATTTCAGTAGTGCTAAATACAAATGTAACAAACAAGAAACAACATACCTTTATTTGTATGTGTTAGCTAAAACTGAAAAGATATAGCAGGCACAAGTTAAGTCATAGTAGAATTCAAAGAAAAGAATTATAGAAACTTAAGTTTCCTATTTCTTTTACCCATTTCCATTACAATTATTAGGACTTAAAAATTAATATAAAGAGACATTCAATTAAAAAATAGTACTTATATATTTTTGTTTCGATATCTACTTATTTTTGTACTTCGTTCCTGTTATTCATGTTTATGTTTTTAATAATAAATACTCACTTTTAACAACTTTTCTGTATTACAGACAGAAACAACAAAATTTATCCTCCAATATCTATGCACCGTAACAACAAATGTTTCAACTTGGATAGAGCAACAAATTCTAGAAGCAAATACTATTTTAGAAGCCTTTGGTAAGACATTCTCTAATTTCTTCTCCAAACTTTTTTTAAATTTAAATTTTGTTTTATTAAAATACTGTAAGCAAGAAGTAGTTGTTAAAATTTTAAATAACTTGTATACTTAAAAAAAATACAATGTACCCTAAACTTAGTGTTTTAAATGTAAATTGTTCGAAACCATTTGAGAATGTGTCTTTGCAATTCATAGTTCTTAACAAAATTTTAAACTTGTCATAATTAAGTGTTTAAAGAAAAAGAGGGGGTCGAAGGAATCCACTTAGTTAGGAGTTATTAAAATAAAGGGGCTAAATAAGCTATTAACCCTTTTTCTTATTATTTTCGAAGTTACCATCTTTGTTAATATCCATCTTTTATGTTTATTGCTTTCATCAGTTATGCTGCCTTGCAATAAATATACACTTTTTAACTTTTAAAAATAACTTTTGACATATTTAAAAATGATTGATAATTTTCTTATTGTTAAAACTTCTCAATTTCCCAGTTACTAATCTTTTTAAAACCTAATTTCTTTTTGCTCTTCCTGACACCCTCTTATACTTCATAGATATCATTGTTCATGATAAATTACCATTAACTTTTCTTTTTGTTTAAAGGTAACGCCAAAACCGTCAGGAACGACAACTCCAGCCGATTCGGCAAGTTCATCCAAGTCTGCTTCGACTCCCGCTACCAAATCAAGGGATGCATCATCCAAGACTACCTCCTAGAACAGTCCCGCATCACATTCCAGTCGAAGGGCGAGCGGAACTACCACATATTCTACCAACTGGTTGCCGGAGCCCAGCGCAACAGAGACCTCCGTGAACAGTTCATGATAGGCACAGCGGAATCCTACACATACCTCAACCAAAGCAACTGTTTCAAGATCGAGGGAGTGGAGGACGCATCCATGTTTGATGCCCTGCGGCTTGCCATGTCTGTCCTCAATGTTCCGATGGAGATGTGCGATGGGATATTTAGCATCCTCAGTTCTATTTTGTGGCTTGGCAACTTGAATTTTCAAGATGTGGATGGGGAGAGGTCTAGTTTGACGACGGAAGATGAGGAGATTATTATGACGGTGGCAACACTTCTAGGATTGATGCCCGATGAGCTGACACAGGTCTCCCTCCAGAGGCAGATCAATGTCAGGGGGAATGTTACAGAGATTCCATTAAAACTTAGTGAAGTGAGTTAATTGTTTGAAAAATGATTAGGATTATGTAAATTGTAAAGGAAAGTTAATTGTTTAAAAAATGATTCGGATTATGTAAATTGTAAAGAGAAGTTTTTAATGTTGTAAAGATATTTTTAAAGTATGGTATTCTTCATCTGTACCATTTCTATGTCATAACTGATTCTAGTTAGTTTATAGTCATATATTTTTGTATAGAATAAGCAGCACATAAGATAAGTTTATGTTAAAACACTGACTCTAGTTGGAGTCCTAATGTTTTTGAAACTAAAACAAAAGAAACATTTACAAATGGGACCCATACATATATGGGCCCTAGTAGTCATGGGTACACCTAACCCTTCATCATTCAATAAATAAGCTTGCTTGGGAAGTTACCTGAGGGTTCATAGTCAGACTAGACACTCACCATTTACAATAGCTAGCAATGGGCCTACAATTACCTAGCCTCATAGGCCAGTAGACTTATGCAGACTAAAACTTAACAAACAAATAAGATTGTACAGATTTAACTTTTTATGCAATAATGAAATTTCTGTCAATGAACTCTGTCGTAATCAGTCTTATGCTGAAATGGTCACAGCTTACCTATACCCTCCAATAGCTGTCGTGCCACTGAATTAAAGTTTATAGAGAGAATCAAGCACACTCCACATTATATAACTAAGCAAATAGCCATTATCTGCAACTGTCTATACTTTATATATTAATTACAATCAAATTAAATTTGTTACTTGCATAGTGTTTGTTATATATTTGAAAATATTTTTTAGGCACGAGAAAACAGGCATGCTATGGCAAAAGCTCTCTATTCTCGGACCTTTGCGTGGTTAGTCAATTTCATCAACACTTGTACAAATCCCGGACAAGACAGCGAAAGATTTCTTGGAGTGTTAGATATTTTTGGTTTTGAAAATTTTGATGTAAGTGTAATTGATATTTATCTTTACATAAAATAGGTTTCACTATATGAGGGATATAGATTACCAGTTATCAAACTAATTATTTCCACATACCTTTTAAAAAATTTCAATAATGTTAAGTGTTGAGAAAACCTTTACTTAAAGAAAATTATAAGATTTAATTCCATCCCCCTTTAATTAGTTGAAATTTTTAATTTTGCAGTTATTTATAGACAAAGAGTAAGAGTAAATGCTTCCCTTTAATCACACCTTTGTTGATTTGTAAGTTTTGGAGCTGTTTTTGGTTCTGATCGTATAACATTTTTTTAAAGTAGATATGAGTATTAAATAAAACTCTAATGTGCATAATTGGTTTATTTTTCTTTTATTGTTTTAGGGTTATTGTAAACTAAACTAAAACTGTTGTTATTGCTTCATTAAATTTAAATGAATAAGTAAACATAAGGTTTTGTTTCTTATTTAATAAAAATAAAATAAATAATGAACATGTAAATAAAAAAATGTGTTCCTAAAAATAATAGGATAAGGGGCACTTTCTTAACATATGCATCCCCCAGACCCCTTGTGATGGTGGTATGCCAAAATCATAAATATAAATTATTTATTTGTAATTTTGTGAATTTTAAAAAAACTTATTTACTTTTTACAGGTAAATAGCTTTGAGCAATTGTGCATTAACTATACAAATGAAAAATTGCAGAAATTTTTTAATCATTACGTCTTTGCTTTGGAACAAGAAATTGTAAGTATTTATGAGAAAAATGTCCTCATTTTGAGAATTATAACTTTACTTTAACAAGTATTATTTCACTATGTATATGTTAATTCTTTTCTAGTACCGAGAAGAAGGCATAGTATTCTCTCACATCACATTTACAGATAATACCCCATGTTTAGAACTATTGGAAAAGGTAACTATATTTTCTACTCAAGAATTGTATCATTATACCATCCACAGAATTGTATGCTCAGTCCTTATGTTACTTTTCAGCCTCCTAAATGTGTTCTGAGGTTACTTTCTGAAGAGTGTCGAATGCCTGGGGTAAGTTCTTTGGCATGGAATTATGTTCATTTTCCTATTCATCACCTTGACATATTAATAATACTAGCTTTTTTTAAAGCAGATTTTTCCTTTAATAAACACTTACAAAAAGATACATTTAGGCTAAAATGAGACAAGTTATGCTAAATAAATATTGCATTTCAAGTTGTAGCTTAGAGAAAATAGTTAATTCATACTTTGTTTTATCAGAAACGTTGATTAAAATTTATTTTATTATTTACATAATGAAAAGAAAACGTCTCTAATCTGGGCAATATCATAACAGTTCAAATAATATATTAAATATATATTAATATGAAAAAATAATAGTATGATATACCTAATTTTTTAATTTGTATTAAAGTTCTTACTATTTTATATAGGGTACAGATTCAACCTACGTAGCCAAATTACATTCCGAATTTGATGGACATGAAAATTACATAAAAGGTGACGACAGACGAAGATGGGAGGCTGAGTTTGGAATTACACACTACGCTGGAGCAGTTGTTTATAATATTACGGGCTTTTTAGAGAAAAACAAAGATGCACAACAAGATCAGTTGTTTGAACTCATGCAAAGGTCCTGCAATTCTTTTGTTCAAGAGCTTACAAAGTTTCAGGTAATTTTTATTTTCTGTAAGGTTAATATTTTGTTATTATTATTAGTTTGAACTACTTGTGTGTACGATAAATAATCTTTTTTAAATTTAACTATTAGCTATTTTAATTCCCATAATTAGATTTACATTTAGTACCAGCGCCTATCTCACATTGCATGTGCATAACAAATTGCTTTTAATACTTTGCAAAATTAAATTTATTTTATACGAATTATTAAATGTTGAAAGTTTTTGTGTTAATATAATTTTATGCAAATTTTGAAAATAGTTATTTTTTCAACAGTTCAGAATAGAATCTATACATTAAAATGTTATTAGCATTTCATTATTTGTATCGTATTATTTTTTCATTTAACACTGATATGTATTTTCTTTTAAATCTACAAAATATTGAATTACTTAGTTCCTACAATTTCAGAAGAAGCAAAAAATATTTTTACATTTATTGGGAAGTATCGTCATTCAACTACTGCATAAAATTCAAAATAGACAACTCCACATTTTACAACCATTTTATTTAATTTTTTTTGTCAATGCATATTTGACTTATTTAGGTATCATTATACAAAAAAATTATGGAAATTTGCTTTCAGGGAAATGATTTCTTAGATGGAGTTGTTTAATTAAATTTAATCTAAATAACTTGATCTCTCTAATTTTTTAGGACTTACTAAGTGTTACAGTGAATAGGTTGAAAACAGCAGCTACCATATCTCGTACCATGACAAAGGGAAAACCTACTGTAGCCGATGCCTTCCGCCACCAGCTTTCAGCACTAGTTGATGTCCTGCACTCAACAAATCCATGGTAAGAAATTTGTATAATCAGGAGGTAACATTGTGTTATTATTACAAACATTTATTCTTTTTTTTTCACATTTTTGTTATCAAGGTTGTGAGGCATTGTCATTTAATATTTAGTTTTAGTGCAGCACCATAGATAACTCTTTTTTTTTTTAAGGGAAGATATACTAATATTTCTGTGTGGAGAAACGCTCAGACCCTTTTTTTTAAATTGTAGCTTCAGATCCTGTTTTTTTTTTAAAGGATGTTTGTAGCTATTTATTCAGAATAAACTTTAAGTAATTGATTCCAGTCTAATTAGCCCTAATGCAGCAAAAATTAGAAAATAATACTCTTAAAAATACATAGCCCATACTTTCTTCATATACACCATACTTTCAAGATTTCTATGGTAAATCGTTTATGTTTTTTGCAAAGTTCAACATCAGACACAAACAAAGTAAATATTGTAAAGAAGAGACAATAAGTTTACTTTATAATAAATTAGGCAAATTTTTCAGGTATGTACGATGTATTAAACCAAATACAAAGAAGGCTGCTAATTATTATGATGAAAATCAAGTTCTTACGCAGTTGAGGTATCTTGGCATGTTAGACATCATTCGTATTAGAAAAGAAGTAAGTTTTTTCAATTATATATTATAAATGCAAAATGTTTAATCAGCAAATATTTATCAAATAAATGTTTATGCCATGCTTAATATATTTGGAATTAGTTTTACTTAGAATAAGTATTTTAATCTTTTTTATTGACTGTTTTGTTTCTGATCAGAAGTTAGTATTTTAGCTCTTAATATTTATTAAACCCATGAAGGTGTTTTTCAAAGAAACAATCTACTTATCATTATTTTATAATTTCAACTAATTGTAGTTTTTCTTTTAAGGGTTTTCCTATTCATACAACCTTCAAAGAATTTCTACTAAGATATAGATGTTTAGTTAGACATACAAAACTTCCAGATGATCCTGTTCAAGCTGTCCGAACCATACTTTCCATGAAGAATTTTCCTAACACAGAGTGGCAAGTTGGAAAAACAAAGGTAAACTTTTATGCTTTTATATATTTAAACTACCGAATTCCTTTGTATTGGTAGTTGAATCCTTAATCCTTTTCTTAAAAAAATCATGCACATTTATTTATTTAAATAGTAAAGCTTTTGCTTACAATGTTTTATAAATTCTTAAAAATCATTGTTCAAGGATCATTGCTTAAAAATTAATTTATGATAATTATATTTTTTAATTCAATATTCATCTATCTTTATGCCTATAAAGTCTTTCTTAATTCATTTAAAAAGAAATTTCTCTATTAACATATTGCATGGTATTTATTCCTTACTTAATTTATACTGTATTATTTTGTAGATATTTTTACGAGGAAGTATCTATGAACCTCTTGAAGACCAAAGAAAAGTCTTAATGGTGGAAATGGCAATTATAATTCAAAAAATTTGGCGTGGATATGTCTGCAGAAAATGTATGAAACATTTCAAGTAGTAATTTTAGTAATTTTTTTTCAGTATTTATCTATCTGAGATATATACAGATGTACTAACCCCTTTAGTGACTATCTTTTTTCCTACTAAATACATAATTCTTAAAATGTTATTCTATTAAATTATAAAAGTAAAATTATTAATAATTCTTTTTAAATTTCCTAATTTAAAAGTATTAAAAAAATTAGTTTGAAAACAAAAACTGGTGGGTTATTTATTAGCAGTTGAAAAGCATTTCAGTTTATAAATAAATCCTTCCATCATACATTGTAAATTTTGGCTAAAATCCTTTTGCATATCTTTTAGTTTTCCAAAGACACAGAAATGCTGTTGTTACTATTCAGAGCTTCTTCCGTGGCCATTGCCTAAGGATTCAGTACATGCACAAGCGAAGAGCTGCAATTACAATTCAGGTATTTTATTCACTAGACATTATACTTCTTTTTACTTTAAATATACTCTTTATAACTTCTCAGTTATTGATTTTCAAAGGTTATTATTTCTTTATTAACACTTGTGTGTGTGTGGAGGCAGAGTCACTTTCTTTTTTCAATTTGGGTAAGTTTCTTGATCGACTCCTACTACGGACTCTCACTCTTGTTTGATTGATCGAAAATTTTAATGGTGTTTAATCATTTAACAAAAGGGTAAATGATTTAATGCTTTTAAAACTTTAAATTTTAGTTTCAATTATCAATTTAGAATTTTTTGAAAATAAGATTTCCATGGTTTAATTAGTTTAAGTGAAAGTAAGTTATACATTTTTAATATTTTGATGAACTCCATAAGAAATTTAACTTACACTATCTTTTTTTTTTAAATATTTTTTTATGTGTCTGACTTTTTTTAAAAATCTAGTTGTCTAACTTCTTCTTTTATCACCAAGGATTTTTATAATAAATACTTCTCATATATAATTATGTGCACCATTACAAGGATTAATTAAATTATTCATACAAGTTACTTAAATGTTTATTTAAGAAAGGCCATGTTGATATTCATAATGATGACTAAGTGACTATATGTCTATTTTGTTGTATCTTGTCTTTTAGGCCTATGTCCGAGGCATGTTTGCCAGGGAAGTGGCCTCTGCTCTTAGAGAAATGCGGAGGGTGGAAGAAGAAATGCGTAGGAAAGAACAAGAGGAGGAAGAAAGGAAGAGGCAAGAACAGGAAAGGTTGGAGATGGAAGAGCAGGAAAGAGCAGCTTTGGAAGAGCAAATTATGTGAGTATTTTGTTAGATATATTCTTAAGGTAGGCGAATACCCAAAATTCTAAAATTTTTACTATTACTTAATCTTTTCCAAATTTGGCATAGTGATTTCAAATATAATGAACAATGCTTTTTGGGCATTTTTTTTATTTAAATATAAATGATTTATTTTAAACGGTGTTTTTCAACTAAAAAATAGGGGTTTACGGCAACACTTCTAGCATAAAAAGTTTTACATTAATTTACCTGAAATTTTTCGCAGATGCTATTTCAATATATATCTGAACCATGAACCTCTAACATCTGGTGTAAGTATACAAGTTTTAAAAAAAAAAAATGCCAAATGTAAGTTTATAAAAAAAAATCCTTTTTTTTGTGTGGTTAATTTATAACATTTTTCTTAATAACTTTTTTCCTTCTAATTTGTATGTAACTCTAGGGAGTCATTGCATGTATCAGTTCAAAACGAAGAATTTAACACATAATAAATGTTCATAGGATGAAAATTCAATGTGGTAGACTTGTTGGCTTAAACATCTTTTTTTACTAGAAAAACACAGTTTAAAATAAATAAATTATATTTAAATAAAAGCAAAAGCTGAAATAGTATTATTCATTATATTTAAAATCACTACACCAAATTTGGAAAAGATTAAAGCAATAGTAAAAATTTTAGAATTTTGGGAAATTTTGGGTATTCGCCTACCTTAAGTCCTCGAACTATTATAAGAATTATTATAAGTATGGTCTTACAATCATATTAAATTATTATTTTTTATCGTATTATGGTGGTATTCCTTAAGTAATTCGAATTTAAATAAACTATTCGAGTTTTAAATAAAATGTCGTAGAAATATGTAAAATAAACCAGATTAAACCATTAACAAGTTAAAATCGGTTGCCTATGTTATTCTTATTAGCGTTGGTATTTTGAATTAAAATCAGTATAATAAATTGTAAATAATAAGATTTATGATTTTTATTATAAAGAATTTTAAATGTCATATTTGAATCATGTGTTTTTATCATTTAGAATGCAGTTGGAACAAGATGGAGGGTAAGTGTGGTAGCATGTTTGAATTTCAGCATGCCTCCTTGCATGTATAAAGTGCAGACACATTAAGCATGAAAGCTTGTGTTTTGCTGTTTTTAATATTAATTAAAGAAAAGGCCTTATACTTTGTATTGAATTCACATTAATAATAAAATAAAGAATTAGATAACGCATGCAATGCCTGTGTTCGTGTGATACAAGAACATTGTTACTTTGCCGCATTTCTTACTAATATAACAAACATAATTTTTATGCACATTGAACACATTAATATTTTAACAATTATCATAGATTTAGAAAGTAGCAGATCTGCCCCTAGGGGAAAAGGTGAAGCCAGTTTTGAACCAGTATCCCATAAGGCAGTTCACTAGCCCTCGCACTTCGACTAATAAAAAATATAAATTTAATATTAACTAATTACAACTTTTTACCAGTTTTGCTAGCATAAGTTTATAGCTGGATATGTGTTAATAATTTCTGACAGACATAAATTAAATATTCTTAAAAGAAGCATATTAAAATGCAGTTTTTATTGCATGTAACTCTTCGGCAAAAGCATTTTTTTTTTCGAACCAGTATCCCGCGATGCATTGTAAAAAACAGCGAAATGTGGCTTCATCACACAATATTGTATTGTGTTGTACAGGATTGCACAATCGATGGGCATTGCTACTTTCTAAATCTATGCAAATTATGTTTTGCTTTGTTGATTTATTTTGTTGCATGCTTCTTTGCAAATTAAAGAATGTGGTTATCTGTAATTTTTACTTCAATTGAGGTCTAGCTTCAAACAAGCATCTTACACCTTCTATACTTACTAACAATTTCCATTTCAGGGCTACTCAAAAAGAGCTCGCTGCAATCACATCTCTGGTTGAGCACAATGTCAAAAGAGCCCAAGAATCTTCAGAGTGTCTCGACTTGGACGAAATGTTCTCTTTCCTGAGTGACGTCCAAGAGCCAAAGACTAACGTCCAAGATTACGTGTCTGAAATTGGACAGCAGATGGAAGCCCTTCTTCAAGATGTTGAAGATGAGGTAAGGATGTGTTTTCAGGTAAGTCTTTGTCGCACATTCGCACAGGTTGAAGTTGTGGTTTAGAAAGAGATTGGTTTAGCTTTTTTTAATACTATTAAGAGTGTTAAGTTTGGTATTTTATTAGTGTATTTCTACTTTCTAAATCGGTACTAACATTTGCAGGTTTTAAAAATTGTCTAAGTGTACTTGCTTTTTGTTTATAAGTAAATTCTAGTAGTGCACCAAGCTAAACATTTCTCTTAATTTAAACTGCAATTTCTACCTATTTATTATCTGATGCAATAAGTTATGTACATAAAAAATAAATGCTTCTTAGCAGTTACGTTAGCATTTGGCTTTATTAATTAAAAAGAGTGAGATAATTTTTGTATTTTTTTTTTTGTTTATTCAACTAAATATTTGTATTATATTCTAAAATTAATTAATAAATGGAAAATACACTGCATTATTTTACATTTGTAACTAAATAGTGTTTAATAGTATTTTTTTTTTTAATTTCGCATTTGAACTATAAAAAAATATCTGATAACTTTCATTAAAAAAAAAACGTTCAATATTCTTTTCTATGGAATAATAAGCATTGGATTAAAACCTGTTAACAATTATAAATTTCTAACTGGTTTATTATTATCAAACCATCTGCACCATGGATGCCCAAACTTAAATGCTAACCAAATGTCTTTTCAAAAAATACTTTTCTCTTGGATTGATAAAATACACTATCGAAATTTTACAAAGTAGATGCTATTACCGAACTGCATAAAAACTATTTCTGATTACTATAAACTTACCAATAAATCCCCTACATGATCTCTCTTCTTCCTTCACAGGACACCAACCGTTCCTCCACCGAAGTCCAAGCAAGATCGACCCCTGAAAACTCCCCCAGCCCCCTACCCCCTCCCTCCACCAGCCCTGTCCAGTCTCCCAGCATCGAGCCTGAACGTCCCCACTCCCCTTCTCCCCTGCCCCCTCCCCTCTCTCCCATGGGTCTAGTCAATGGGGACCACAGGTCTCCCCCCACGGCAAGGAGGGGGGTTCAGTCTCCCACGGGGCAATGCGGGCCTTTCAGGGAAAGGCATACGTCAGGACGGGCCACACCAGTAAGTTTTAGAATTTATTTTGATGGATTTGTATTTGGTTTGAAATTAAAGAATGTTGTTTGTGTTTTATGAATGAATTGGGTATTTTGTTTTGAATGCATCAAGTTGAATCATTTTCTATTTTTCATTGACTAGTTTACTTTTCTATTTTGCTTTTAAATCTAAATACATATTTTTAATCTTGTTGTCTATGTAATGCTATGTCCAGACTTGACTACGACAATAAAAACCAAAACTGACAACAAATGCGCCATATGCATATACAATTTGTACAAGAATGCGAGCGCACCTACCTCTATGCACCCGCATGCCTGTACAAATTGTATGTGCATGTGCTCGCATTTGTTGTCAGTTTTTGTTTTTATTTTTGTAGTCTGGACATAGCATAAGCAATGCAATTTTAAAAAATAATCTATTTTCCTTAGAACTAAAGTTTATTATTACTTTTTGTACAAGTATTTTGTTTAAAATAATGGTATTTAAGATTTTAATAAGTTTTGGAAGGATGTATTGGATAGAATTGATTTTATTTTTAAGTTATTTAATTTTGTTATTATATAGAATAATTTTAATTTCAGGAAGCACCAGACCATACAAAAGGCACAAAACGATCTCACATTGCTGATCCTGAAAATCCAGAAAGGGAATTAAGGTATTTTGAATGTCCAATTTTAATGCTAATTTATGGACCATTTTGATCACAGCTAACCTATTAATAGTTAGGCCCATACTGGTAAGGCCGTGGGCAGGTAAACTGTAGTAACATCCATAATGACTTGGACCTTTGTTGCAAGCAATCAATTACCCTAACCTTTGAGAAAACATGCTGTAAAAAAATTATTTCCCGGGAAATATGGTACAAGTCATTGTTGCGATTTCTGCAGTTACCTGTCCACGGCAGCATAATTAGCCTTTTGAGAGATACGCAAATTGGCTGTAATGTAAACTTGTTTTCTGTGCATGAGATTAATATGAAAATTTAACTAAAAATTTCTTTTGTTTCCAATTTCTTAAATTTAATTTCTTTAGAAGATGTTTATTAATGACTTATCCATTAGATTTTGCATGAACTTATTAACCCTTTCATTCGCAGTGATGCTATTTGGGATCATAGTTTTTCTGATCATAATTTTTAAAAAAAGTAATAGGGCTGACATCTATTGGGATTAATAAAAAATATTTTCCAATCGAAAAAAGTTTGAAGAATCAAATTATGTGCTTTTTAATATCATAAATGGCTATAGACGATCAGAAAAAAAAATCTAAAATGATAATGCCAGATTGTCATTGGGACTGAAATTGTTAATTTAGTAAAATTATAAAATTTATAATTTATTAAAACGTATGTGTTGCTAGATAACCTGACAGTCAGTTGGCCAGTTTATACGTCTGTATCCTTCAGTGGGTTAAGTGTTAATAAATTACAGTTTTTGCAAATTTTTACAATATAAAATTATGCAATGTTCTTGTTATTGTTGAAATTGTGAATTGCAATCTTTAATGTACCTCCTAAAAGTAGAATGATGTTTGTAATAAATGATGTTTAAATCCTATATTAATGTGGTATAAATATTTCCAGGAGAAAGCAACGTGTGGAGAAAAGACTAATTGAACGGGAAGAAGAGAAGATGAACGTAGATGAAGAAGAAAACTACTTTGATATGATCGAGTTCGCAGAGAAATACTTCAACTGTCACTTGAGGGAATGTGGTGGAAGTATCATGAAAACCATTTCTCGGAGAAGAAAATCTTCAGGAGATATGATCCCGAAATATGAAATGGTCACTTTTACGAGAAATAGCTCAATATCAACATCACATGTCCATATGTATGACCCTGAAAATATTCAACTGGCATGCACTATATTCAAGGTAAAATTTTTTTATTCCACTTATAACATGGCATTGCATTTATAACATAATTGTGACGTCAAGCCAAAGTTCTCAATTGTAATTGGACGTCAACAAATGGTTGTAAATATTTCTAATAGTTTTATGTATAAGTTTGTACACGTCTAATGGCAACAGCAGTTTTCATTGTTAATCGAAAATAAAAATGTAGTGATTCTAAATTGTTTTTCGTGCTTCTGTTATTTAGTTTTAGAGAAAGAAGAACACATAGTTCTTTCAAATCTCGTCAATAATAAAAGTTAAGGATGTAGGAACTACTTTTAAACCTGAATGTTATAATATATTGCTTCTAAGTTACTTTTAAAAATTATCAGCTTGCATTAATTATGGGTACTTATTGTTAATTTTTTGGCCAGAAATTATTTTTCTCAGTTTATTGAAATTTTAAAATGTACATTTTTGGTTAAGAAAATTATACTCTTAGTTTGGTGTTTTCCTGTAAATCTTGTTTTTGATTAAAGCCTCCTCAAATTTAGCATTTAACTTGCCTGATTCTTATGCTAAACAATAACAAAGTATAATTTTTCAGTATAAAATTTTTGGTTATTTCTCCTACTAACTAAAAAATTTTATTAAATTCTAATTATAATATTGATACACACATTTCTATTTTGGTAATTTTCTTCCAGGAACTTTGTCGATATCTAAAAGGAGATCTGAAGGCAGAAGGCGAGACTCAAGCCATTCAATCCATTGTAGGATATGGCATCGATCGTGAGGAACTTAGGGATGAAATTTTAGTACAGCTTGTTCGTCAGTCAACAAATAATCCTTGCCGAGATTCCACAATCAAGGCTTGGTTGATGATGTGCCTGTGTTGTGTTGCTTTTTACCCTAGCAAGACTTTTAACAAGGTATGCTCTTTCACAATTGAGTTCTTTTTATATTTTTATGTTAAAAAAATTATTGTGTTTAGAAATATATGATATCTAAAAGTTACTTTATTAATGTATAAAAGTTACTTTATTTGTGTATAAAATTTTTGCAATAATGATTAATTTACTGTTCATTTGTGTATGAGGCAATAAAATGTTGAGATTTTTGCCAAGAAACGTTACGCAGAAGAAAATTCTCTTTGTAAAAATCTAGCAGACTTGTACTGTAAATTGCCATGCTAAAAATTTTAATATTCATAAATATTTTTCTTTTAAACTAAATATTAATTTCTTTATTCTGTTTCTTTTTTTTAGATTATAAGTTTTAAAAAATTTGGCCTTATTAATGTCTGCAAGATTTTTAAAGTACTGGATATTAAATATAATTGTACCACTCTACAATTTAACAATACAAAACAACTATGAATTTTTTCCCAGAAGTTAAAAGCCCTTATCAATATTGTTAACTCATTGCATTTGTCTCATTCCTTTTTTTCAGTATTTCAATAGCTTCTTACGGAAAAACCTCCGTGAAGACCAAACAGTTGCCAGATATGCTCAATGGTGCCTTGATCACATCCATAGCACTAAAGTTACACCTCGCAAAATGCCTCCTTCTTCTATAGAAATCAGTGTAAGCATATTTGAGTAGATATTCTAAACTCTAAAACTTTTATAAATTAATATAAATTTGTGTATTTTGTTATTCTTCTTATGTGGTTATTTTGCTAAATTTATGTAAATGATTTCAGGCTGTTCGAAATCTTGGAAATCTAGTGTGCAGGTTCTACTTTATGGATGGACGAACTAAGGCCATAGATGTTCAGCCTTCTGATACAGCAATGGATGCTATGCAGCAGCTAGCTATAAAAACTGGTCTGAGAAGTTTAGATGGCTGGGCGTTGTATGAGGTATTGATTGATCTTAGCCTAATTAGCTTAATAGAAGATTTAAAATGTGTGAAGTAGTACTGTTGTAATATATTTATTTGGTTGAATGCATTAAATTCTAGTGATAAATCCTGAATTAAATTCGTTTTTACTGCGATTTAAACTCGGAATGATTATCAGAAAGTTGTCTTACAATTGTTGTTTAAATTTAAAAAACATGTGTTTTACCAGACCGCCATTTCTGCTGATGTAACTCAGCAATACCAGTTTTTTACCTACTTTTTGACTTATTTACCAATCGCTGGATTCATGAAGGGGAAAACCTGAAACTTTCTCTTTGCGCTCGGAATCAGGAAAATGATTATTATTATTACGAGCTAAATCAGGAGAGTTGGCAGGCAGTGCTGAAAGTGCGGGTTGACGCGTCACCCCACTTTTCAAGAAAATGGCTATCCATCCCCCCACTTCTTATATCTCTCAAATCCATAATCCATAGAGGGGGTATGTGGCATGGCATTTTAATTGAAGGCATCCCCCCGCTTATTTTTCCCACCTTCACCACTGTTGGCAGGTTGGTTGAACTAATGTTGCACAAACACCACAGTTGACTGGTCTGGTTTTACCAAATTATTTGTATTGCTTAATGTACTTTCAAAGTTTTTAAGTAAAAATTAATTTAAATTTATTTTAAACAAAGTTATGTATTTCCAGCTCACGTCTTTAATTTTTATTTCAGAGTACTCCTGAGTTTGATCATGTGATAAAAGGATATGAATATCTAGCTGATATAATTACAAATTGGGAATTGTAAGTAACTTAACAAACATTGCCATGCCTTTCGCCAATAATATCTTGCTTCTTATATTAAAATTTAAATAAAATTACAGTTGCTCAAGAACATCAGCTACATTCAGCAAGTATAATACATTGTCAAGGAGAGGCCCCACTTTAGCTTTAGGTGGAGGCGAATGTAGATTCTTATTCAAGAAAAGACTGTTCCGGAACCCTAGGGAGATTCCACAGGACCCTGTTGAAGTTAATCTCCTCTTTTCACAAGCTGTTCATGGGGTTGTGAAAGTAAGTTTATTTCTATTTTCATTTACAATTTGATGTGTAGCTACAAAAGAATTTTAATATTAAAAGGATCTTAGTGGAAACTTTATTTAGTTGTTGATGCAGATACTTCATTTGTTAATTATTGCAAACAAAATATTTTACTAAGTTTTCTGATTGGGCTATTCACAGCCATTGATTTATAGTGTGGAAAATAGGATTAAAAATGAGTATGGTATATGGATTGATAGTTATTAATTACTCATTTTAATCTGTAAAAAATGTTTTTTATGAATGTAGAATGGATTTTATCTATAATATTTTATACAAAACCACATGTTACTTTGATTTCTACAGTGACATAAAATTTGGTTTTTATTTGGTTGTATATTTTAAAAGATTGATACAAAAGATAAAATTGCATTTTTAGTTACATTATGAGATATACAGCGAAACAATCCAGTTAATTGGCAAATAATTTTGAATTGTGCTTTTTACAAATTTCTCTACTTCCTCTATAGGCTGATGAATATCCTATAAATGAAAGAGTTGGCTTGCAACTTGCCGGTCTTCAAGCACAAGTGCTTTTAGGTGAACCTCAAGAAGCTAAAGTAGAGAGGTAATAATGAAATTTATTGGCATTTTGAAAGTTTAACCCTTTAATGCATACTGTTACCGTTTGGTAACAAGTAACATAATCTACTTTATTCTATTAAATTAGAGCTCCTTCTCGACAAATCTGTGTTTTTTTTCATCTATTACATTTCATTTTAAAGTTTTAGTTTCTAATAATCCTCATAGATGACAATAGTAAAAGTGTATTCAAAATTAAAAAGTGAGGTTATTAACTTTTGTGAAATTACGTTTTTGGCAGTATTCAAAGAATAATAATATTAGTACTAAATACTAATAAATTGTTTTGAAAAATTAATCATAGTTAAAAAGGGTTATTTTGAAATAATTTTAGTAGTTTTCTAGTCATTATTATCAAAATTGGAATTTTGCAGTTGGTTTTTGTCTTATGGAAAAAAATTTAAAAATTGAAATTAATTAAATTCTAATGCAGTTAAAATTTTGTTAGTATTTTTCCCATAATGTGTGAGTATTAAAGATACATATATATTTTTTGGGGATGAAAATAAAAATTCATGCATTAGAGGGTTAACTTCATTTTAATTGTGTCAACTACATGTAATATTTAAAATCCACACCAGCAGTTGCTAATGGTTGTTATTTTTAACTTAGGTATGCAGAAATTGCAAATTTCTTGTGTAGCCGCATTCGAAAAACTAGGAGAGATATTGATTGGATACCTGATTTGTCAGAAGCCCATAAGGTATTATATCTTGTATTACTGAAATCTATTTAATATTATTGTCAATTACACTATCTGATAATTTTTTCTTGATGTTAGTAACTTAAAGTATAATGGAATTTTGAATCTAAATTTTTATTTTATAGATTTATGGAAGTGGGAAATCCGAGCTAGTGGCTAAGGTTTGGTACCTTTCAGTTGTGATGCAATATCCATTATATGGTACAACATTATTTCCTGTTACCTACAAAGGGTATCTTTCTTATGGTAAGTTGTCATTAAATTACACATTCATTTTAATCAACACACAACAATTATTTATCTACAGTTATACATTGTTTGATTGCTTGTAAAATCATTCTGAAAGCAGCAGTTTAAATCATTAACCCATTAACTTGACATCCCTTACTTGCAGGGACGTAGCCAGGATTTTTTTTCAGGGGGGGCTGAGACCTTCAAACTAAAAGTTGAATAACTAGTATTCAATGCAAATGTTTTATAGTATGGTATGGTACATATATATTCCAGCTTGTGTGCTTGTTCAGAGAACCGCATAAGCTTTCGTCGAGTGGGACAGACACAGAAAGAATTTTTACAGTCACTAAGAAGTGAATAACACATAGATAAATAACAACATTTATTGACGGGAACAAACATCCATGCCTGACCGGGATTCGAACCCGAACCCAGCAGCTCCAAAGGCTAGATAGAATATTTTATAAATTAACGTTGGTTTTCTATTTTTACAGATAAATTTGTTTATTACAATGTCATCAGGAATATTGATTTTTCTATTTACATTAGCAAAGCTAATCCAGTTAATCTCTGTTCCGTTGGTAGTACTCCTTAGGTAGGTTTTTAACCGCCTCAGTGTAGAAAATCTTCTTTTAGCAGTTGCAGCCAAAACTGGTTGTATGCTAATATTTTTATTAAATGTAAATGACAAATGACAGTGATTGCGCCCTCTAGAAGGGAGAGTGTAGGCTTTATAGCCCATTACCCAGCTCGCCAGAAGAGACAGTCACAAGAGACACACGAAGAAGGACGACACAAACACATAGACAAATAACAATATTTATTGACAGTCACAAACATCCATGCCTGGCCGGGATTCGAACCGGACCCCAGCAGCTCCAAAGGCCAGCATCGTAACGATTGAGCCACCGGGGCGGCATTAAATGTAATTAAATGTAAATAATAAGGAATATGTTTTGTTGCACTCGTAGCCAATTGCTGGCATGGAAGAATTTCAGTGGATATCCACTTCTTTTTCCACAGATCCCATTCAGCCTCCAATTCATGCTGATAGGTGTGTATATCGTCTTCATAAAATAAAATGGCTTCTTGCATAACTTCAAATTTTTTGTTAACGAGACCTGCACCAGTTAAGCCGAGAAGTCTTCCTTAGTTAGCATTGTTTTTCCATCAACATACTTGACGCGTAAAGAAAGTTGTTGGATTTGCCTAATGTCTGTGGTTTCATCAGCTATTATAGAATAAAAATCAGAATTACAAACTTGTTTAAAAATTTGTGTTGTATAAGTTCTCCAAATATTGTAATGAGCTCAATTTGGATGGACGAACTTGTATACATGGCGTTTGCTTCATTGTTTAATAAATGTTCTTCCAACAAATCATCTCCATTTGTTGCTCTAAATCAGAGGTTCCCAACCGGTGGTACGCGTCCCACTGGTCGTATAGTAACCCTGGATGTGACGTTTATGCTACATCACTTTCGCAATGCCGGCATTTGCATGTGAACGTTGTTATAAGGTTTCACAAAATTGCTGGCAAAATGCCGCCAATTTCTCAGCACATGTGAACGCGCCTTAAGAGAACGGGATTAGCCAATAGCCACCTCAGTAACCCACAATCTACCAAAAGGATCCTCGAGGTGGATCGGAGATCGAGATGAACATTTGCAGCATCGACGCGAAGCGTCTTTTCTGAGCATCGAATTAGAAAAATTAATCAAATTTTCTGAACATCGAATTATAAAAACAAAACAAAAAAGTTTCGGAAAAATTTCGGGAGGGGCTGCAGCCCCCTCAGCCCCATGCTGGCTACGCGCCTGCTTACTTGTCCCATTGATCCTGTGAATGCCATTAACACTTCCATTTCCAATAAAAATGTCACATAGCATGTTATTCCACTAGGCTTTTTGATTTGATTCTTTCTGTTGTTCAATTATTTAAACTTTATCAACCTTATGAGACTATGTGTTTATGTCTCCAAAAATAAGTTGTTGTTGTTATGTTAAATTTAAAAATTATGGGAAAAATCAGAAATTAGAAATGTTTTAACAAAGCACTGAGATATGCAGTTCTTAATCTCCAGCAAAGTAAATAAGAATGTGAGTTACTCTGATGTACGCCGGCCCACTGGCACAAGGGTTAGTGTACTAGCCTTTGGAGCTGCTGGGCTTGGGTTCGAATACCGGTAAAGGCATGGATGTTTGTGGTTGTCAATAAATGTTGTTATTTGTCTATGTGTTTGTGTCGTCCTTCTTTGCGTATCTCTTGTGACTGTCTCCTCTGGCGAGCTGGATAATGGGCTATAAAGCCTACACTCTCCCTATTAGAGGGCGCATTCACTGTCATTTGCCATACTCTGATGTACAAACAGGATTTAAGTAGAACACTCTCATAAAGTTAATACTCCCCCTTTTTCTTCTCATAGGCCACAAACTTCTACTTGGTGTGAGCGCAGAGGGCATTTTAATGGTGAACCTGGCTGACAAAGGTATTCTAAATGCTTACCGCTACAGTGATGTTGAATCTGTGATGGTGGACCCGAGTGATGACTTGGTAACCATAAATCTCTTAAAAACGCTGCCAGACACACACAAGTGCTTCATTTTCGAAACTAGTCAAAAGAACGAAGTTGCAAATTTAATTGCTAGTTATTCACCGGCCCATGCCAACTGGTTAAGGCCCACTTATGAACTTGGATGGAGGGTATGTATTCTTATAAAAGTTCTATATAACTATTTTGATAATGTTGTAATCATTATATGAAAGCTTACTATGGAACCTAATATATGGCACTTACTTATTGTATTTAACCATAATTTGTGTTGAAGTTAAAAAAAGAATTGACCCTTTAAATACAAATAATACTCTTGATATGATTTAAAAACTATGCTTAAAGCAACAAATGAGGTTTTTAAGTTAGCATTAATAAAAGACTGCACCAATTATTAGGCTGCTTACAGTCTATTTTAAGGACTCTTTACTGTAGAAAAATTAAACTTTTGCTAATAAATAGTTACCAATTTTATTGGTTTATTGCAAACTTGTTTATGATAAATTTCATTTTCTTTTATACTGATAGTTAATTATACTGTCTGGCTCTTTTTAATTTCAAAGGCCATTATTTTAGCGGTCACAAAAATATTAAGCAATTAATGTACACATTTAATTCCTAACCTAGAAACAATTGTGTTGCAGTCCTCCATGATCCCATTTGAAGTTTGAATTCTACATTCTTTAATTATAGGTAAAACTCACGTTTGAAGATAGACAAAAACTATACCATGATGTTGTCAACTGCAGAAGAGCGCTTGTCGACATGGGATTGGTGCGGAAACCTCAAGAAGAAAATATTGGATTGTTCCGAAGTACTCTGAGACGGTAAATTCATAAACAATTACATATATAATATGGTTCATTCTCATAATTCTTTAAACGCTTGAAGAGCTTTCTTAGTTATTTATTTGGTATAATTTATTTTGTTAATAGATTAAGTTCAATTTTTGTACTGCATTTTTCTTCATGTAAATTAATTCTTATATTTTAAAATTATACTTTTATCTTTAAACAGTATATATTTTTAATTTTAATTTATGTAACTCTTTTCTCTTAATTTTTCCATTGCAACAGATTCAATCGGGGGAAGATGGAGAAACTACGGCAAGATTTTGGCGACATTGAAGAAAGCTACAAATCATTCCGTCACAGTCACTGGGCCTTCTGTAAAACAGCACTCACGCAGAGTATCAGTATGATACATGAACCAGAACATGAAGACTCTGCCCTGCATGTGTTTTCATCCATTTTAGCTTATTCAGGCCTGTTAGAGCAAGGTAGGTTATTGTTCATTTCAAGCAAGTTTAAGTTTTTCAAGCTTTTCATGTAAGTGACCCGGAGAGGCTTTATCCCTAAAGTGTTGCAGAAGCGACCAGACGGCCATTACGAGACTTAAAAGTGGACACATTAGATCTCTGTGTTACACGAATGGGAAGAAGACCTTTCCTATCTGCCCGAAGTGTTCCATCAAACAGGCGGCACCCGACCACATCCTGGGCTGTCTGGGACTTTCCAGACACGATATGTATGAAAATCCAGTCATGATCCTGGACTTTTTACGAGTGACAAAAATCATAGACCTGGTTTAGCTCTGCTAAACCAAGGAGATAAGCAACAACAACAACAACAGCTTTTCATTGTTTTAAGATTCATTTCAGATATATTTTTATTATAAGTCGTATTTGAAATACCATTTCAAATTCATACATAAAAAATGAAATAATATTAGTTCATTTGTATTTTAAGCTAATGGTTAATACTTTACCCACCAGGACCAACCTTTCTGATCCTCTGGCCTGTTGTTTTTCAACAATTTTTGGATTTGTGTAATTTTTAACACATAATTCAAAACAAACCTTTAATAATCTTCTTCATAAGCTCAACGGCCTTTTGCAGGCCAAGGCTGACTCGCTGATCCTCCTCCAGTTGACCCTATTAGCCGCAATGGCTCTCAATCGGCTGAATTGAGGACCCTTTCAACATCGTCTATCCATCGTGTGGATGGTCTAGTACCTTCAATTTTGAAAAAAGTCACATTTTTGGTGGGAAAATCATCGGGACATCTGTGCAGATGGCCCAGCCACCTAATTCCTGATGCTTTTATAGTTCTTACAATGTCGGTCCTGCCAAATCTGCCAAATTTTCTGTTAATGTCATAGTTTCATACCTTTAATAATAATGACATGTTAAAAGATAAACTTTGTGCTCTGAATATTTCCTTAGAATAAGTTGGTTTAATTAAAAAATTCTTGTTTTTGTAGAAGATGCTGAATGGGTTGGAGAGCGTGATCATCTCCAGCTGGCCCAGTCCATTTTGGAAGAAAGTATGAAGAAGGAATGTCTTATTAATGAGCTATTCTTGCAGCTCATTAAACAAACGACGGATCACCCTGGTATTTTCTTTAATTTAATTTCTTCCTAATCTTTTTTATGTACAGTAGAACCCCGATTATCCGAGTTAATGTGGACCAAGACTAACTCGGATAACCAAAAAACTCAGTTAAAGCGAAAAATTTAAATAAAACAATTCTGTATGTCTAAGTGTATATTTTAACAAGTACAAATGTTATACAGACTACGTGCAATTCATATGCAGGACATTGAAATAGTTCTTTCACTTAAAAAAGTTTTTAATTGTTTTTTGTTATGTTATTTTTTTGTTTCTCGGCAGCAATGTAAGAAAGTAAAGGGGGAATTATTGTTAGATTTCTTTTCCTGAAGTTTTGTGAGATCATGTTCTGTTCAGAATTTTTTTTGGTGATCGTCGGAAAAATCCTCGAAATATTTCAAAGCTCGGTTAAAGCGGAAAATCGGATAATCGGGGCTCGGATAATCGGGACTGTACTGTATATATAAAATGTTATGTTTTTTAATGTGTTTGTTTTAAAGTATTGTGTCACTCTTAACACGTAGACTGATTGTTCAATTTTTTAAATAGTTTAAGCTTTTATATTTATAGACATTCAATTACTTCATTGAACTGAAATATTAAGCTAAACTCTGTAGTGTGACAGCCCATAGTGGCCCTAGACTTGCTGAGGATTGTGTTTAAAACTAATGCAAAGTTTAAGTAGGGGAAAATAACTTGCTAGCGGGGACTCAGATTGAAATATTAATATAAATTTATATTTATAATCTGCATAATGTTTTATTGATTAGCATATATAATATTAACCTACTTTAAAGAACATAAATCTACAGGGTTTGTACGCTTCCTGAAAAACTCCTGAATTTCATATATTTTTTCTAAGTATCCTTATAACTCCTGAAATTTGTGTCAAATCTCCACATATATTTCTCCCTCTCCTGAAAAAGTTGACTACTCGATTCGTTTTTCTCCTTTCTTTGCCTTTTTTCTCCCATACTTTATAATAAGTCTACTGAGCATGTGCAATAGAAAATAGAGTTTGGACATCTTAACAATAGTTAATGTCCCAGAATGCATCGCAAAACTCTTTGAAATTTTATTTTCTTATGTTTCATCATTTCAAGTGCAGTGTAATCCATAGAATAATACAATAATAAACAAATATATTCAAAGTTATTCCCTGTTACCTCCTGAATTTACATTTCTGCACTCCTTAGAAACTCCCGAATTTCACTCTCATAGATAGAGTATGAACCCTGAATCCAGTATTCAAACTTCTATTTCAGATGCCAACAGTAGAGTGAACTTGAGGCACTGGCAGTTAATGGCGTTAGCATGCAGTGTTTCTGCTCCCACTGACAGGCTCATTATTAGCTACCTCCATGCCCATGTTCGTCGGTGTTCCATTGACGAAGTGACCGAAGAGGGGCAGTATGCACAGTTCTCCCTGAGGGTAGGTCACATTATTATTCAAATTTTGAGGATGATGTAAAATAGAATTTGACAATATGCTTGTTATGCTGGCATTTCATTTGAATATATTAATGATTTTTGTAGTTGTATTTAAAAACTTATGCTATGTCTAGATACTCAAATGTTCTAACTGCTACTTTTGTATGTTATGACAATATGTTCACTAATTTATTAGGATTTAGTCTTTATTTATATGTTTATTTGAATCATAATTATTACCAATAATACTTCTGATTCTTATAACTTTCAATATTAGGTTGTTTTTCCAAAGTGCACATAAAATTCTTTTTATGCGAAATTAACATTTAATCTGTAGTAAATATACTTGTCAACAATACTTTGTTGTTGAATGACTTTTTTATTGTAAAATTGTATTTATTAAATTATTTTTTAGTTAAATATATTAAGATCTGAATGACATATTTATAATCTGGTTTACATTTGAATAATTTCTTTTATTCGTGCGGGGTTTTTTTAAGTAAAGTTTAGATGAGTATACTCATAGCTTCCTACATAACAATGCCTAGAACGGAAACAATACAAATGAGCTTATGGCGGCATTTTGTTATGATTGTCTCATGAACCATGTTACATCTACAGAGTAGCACTTGGTTGTCTGGTTGTCCCTTTTACAGACTACTGACGTCCTACTTTTTTTCACATTTGGTAGGCATCATTACGTAGGAGGCCATGTTCTACTAAATTTATTCTGATTCATCCTCATTGTAGTTTAGTTCTCAATTTCATTTATTGTCCATGTACAGTATCTGCTGGCATTTCTTGGAGATGCAAATTTGAAACACATTATTATGTATTGGGCTATGGTATACTCACTTTATTATGATTCAGTTTCATTTTTGTTGAGTTTTAATTTTGTCTGTCCACGGAACAGTGTCTGATGCGTTCGTTGGAGACGCACGGCCGTCGCTGGCCCCCTTCGAAGCAGGAGATTGGCTGCACCATCAGTCGGAGGCCCGTGCATGCTAGAATCTATTTCCTGGATGGACAGTTCCAGCCAGTCGAGTTTGACCCCTGCGCATCCATGGGAGAGGTACTGTATTATAGTAGTAGAATGTAGTGTGAAAGAGTGTGCTTAATGTTATTTTGGAAAAATTGCATAGTGTCGGGGCCGTATTTAAAGGGCCTGTAGGCTACAAATTGTCTCCCAGTCACAATCTCCCACTTGGGGGAAAGGTAGTTGGTTAGCTGCAGAATAGGGTGGTATGTGCTGTTTAAAACAGATACACATATTAGAATAATCTATGTACCTTTAAACACTAAATCGAAAGCAAAATGGGTGAATTTTTTAAAAAACTGTTCAACTATTTTTCTTTCAACTTCAGACCGGGAGGAGGGAGTACACTTACCCTCGCAGTTACCATGTCTGCTACAAAATATTAGTACTATAGACGTTTACGGTTTACGCATTAATGAAAATTATTTGTTTTCGTTTTTAAAAATATTCGTAGCTTTATAATAATTTTTTATGCCAAATGCCGCGTTAATTGGTCGTAAAAATTTGCCGCCCCAAAAAATTCGCAGCCAGAGTGTGCACTTTGTTGGCCTGACAAAGGGTGTGGTACAAAGGTGTGTGTAATGTTAAGTATGAAAGAGTGTTTGTAATGTTTTATCTTTAAGAATATGTTTTGTGTGGAAGAGTGTACAGAATTCTAATCATTATAGATAAAGTTTATTTTTAAATAACTGTAAAATTTGAACTGTAATTTGAAGTTGTTAGCAGTGTGCATAATTTCAAAAGTGGGAAAAAGTGATTTATTTAATTTACAAACAGTTTTGAATTAATATTAAATGTAAAAATAATGCATTTGTAGCTTAAAAATCACTTTTTATTTGTAGGTATTAGAAATGGTGAGAGCTAAAATTGACTTGCGTCCAAGAGTTGAAGGCTATGCTTTGTATGAAGTAATTGGTACAAATGGTGAGTCAAAACTCGTGCACTATAATTTCTTCTTGAACTTTTTCACATTGAACAAAGTTCTTAAACAATTATAACTGACATCACAACAACTTAATTTTATTTAAATAATTTCCAGAGAGAGCCCTCTTGCCTGAAGAAAAAATATGTGATACTATGGCCAAGTGGGAGAGATATCAACAAGGCCAAAGCAAAATTACTGCAAACCGAACTCAGCACTTCTTTTTGTTTAAGGTTTGTATTAAAGATTGTTGTTCTAATATAATTCTGCTGACCATGCACACTAACCTGAATATAGGTCTACCAACCAACTTAACCAAAACAAAAGTAATTCGAGATTAAGGCAAGCAACACCGTGTAGCTATTGCCAGATCCACCGTGAAACAACCCATTGAATGCTCACTTTTTACCCACCAAATTTCTTATTATAGTTTGAATTGACGCCAGTAAGACTAGTTAATTCACCATTACCACAATTCACATTTATTTTGTTAAAGGAGAAACCTACTTCATAATTTATCAATAACCTTAATTATCATTTGTTAACTATAATGAATTATTCACAAAAAATTTATTTTTACTCTTAATTATACTTTCCATTGTTCTTCTAGTTTTGGCAAAAAAAATTTAGGTGTTATTAGGGAACATAACTATTTTGTGCAAAAAATTGAACCAAGACATGTTTTGGTTGATTTGACTTTCTGGTTATTTGAATGCAAGATAATTGAAGTTCTACTTTATCAAGATAAAATTGATGATAAATTAAAAACCTTATATGTAAAAGTGTATGTATGTGGTTGTCATTGCTTAACTAAATTTGGAACTCGTTTGGTTTCTTGATCTTTAAAAATTAGATAAATGCTGAATAATGAAGCTTTTACTGTCAATTTATTAAACTGCATAAAAAACCTTTTTTTTTTCCTCCTAGAAACATCTGTTCTTAGACTCTTACATTGACCTCAGTGATAGAGTAGAAAAAGAACTGCTATATCATCAAATAGTGCATAACATAAGACATGACCGATTTCCTGTTACAGAACAAGAGGCTGTAAGTGTATAATATGAGCATGTTTTATTGTTTTTATTATTAAAGTTATTTATTTGAATTGTTATTTATTGGTATTTGCAAACATTTGTTTCACAATAAGATTTTAAAAAAAATACTTAGTCAAAATGTAATGGAGTATTATTATTTTTACCCATAAATCATCCTAAAAAGTAAAGTTTTATGGCCCAAGTCTGCACATGGTCATTTGTAAAAAAAATATTGAATTAGACTTAAGTCAACTTGAAACTGGTTTATAATTTAATATTTATCTTTAATAACTGCATTGCAGGGTCAGTTTTTTTTTAATAAACCTTTTCAGCACATGATTTGAATTCAGCATGAAGGAAATGCATTAATATGTTTATTTTATATGAATCATTTTTTCCCAATGATTTAGTATTTAAATATTCTCTTGTAATATAATTTATACATTGCTATTTAATCATTGCACATCTAATAATATTAGGTCTCTGTTTAAAGTTTTAAAAAAAAGGGCAGTATACATTGGAAATCTTGAATTTCGATGAAAAAAGTGCAATTTTTTTTATTGTTTTAAATTAACCACCAAGTTATAAGCTTTAAAATGACATCCACTTTATAATGAAATTCAAGATACTTTTTTATTTAGAGCTGTTTTTCTGTTGGCACAGCTTATAAAAATTTTAGTTTCGTTTTCAAAACATTTTCAATACTTGTTTGCTTGTAATTATTTCCGTAATATTTTTTAATTCTTTTTATATTAATTAAACAGTTTGCTTTATTGAATGGCAACAGAATGTAACTGTGGCCTTAACTGATTTCCTTTTATTTATTTATTTTAATTTTGCGATAGCGTGAGCACGTTTTATTCTGCTTTTTTCCCGAGATATTTCAACTTTTGAGTATTTTTATTGAGATATAATGGAGCGAAAAAGAGCTCGAACGGATTTTAGTAGAAAACATAAATTCAAAGGCAATAGATATACGAAGTTGAAAGAAGAAGTTCCTGTTGAAGACGTTCCAGAACTAGCCAAAAAGGAAGAAACAGCTTCGTCTGCAAAGTTGAAAAACATAACAAACGTAGTGAAACCAGCTGATTCCATAGGATATTCATTTATCATGGACATGGATTGCCTGAATTTGATGATGAGAACTGTTTTATGCCCTACTTGTTGCACTTCCAGTCTTAGTGTAGTTAGTGAACCTACCAGGAGAATGGGCTGCTCTCTGGAATTGAAAACTACTTGCTCTGAATGTGGATACTCTAGTGACGGTCAATACACTTAAAAAAGAATTGACAAAGTTTTCAAAGTGAATCGACGCCTTGTATATGCCATGCGACAAATTGGCTGCGGTTATGAGAGTGCTTCTACCTTTATGTCGACAATGAACATGCCACCCCCTCCAAATAAGTCAGCCTACAATGCTCATAACAAGTCACTTCTAACGGTTGTAGAGCGATTGGGAGACGAAATTATGACTGGAGCTGCAATAAGGGTTCGAAAGAAGCTGGGTAATTCAGCATGTGGCGTCTCGGTAGATGGAACCTGGCACCGTCGAGGTTACTCATCTTTAAGTGGAGTGATCACTACCCTATCAATTGACACAGGGGAAGCTTTGGATGTAGAGGTTTTATCAAAAGAATGTGTTGGTTGTCGAAAGTGGGGGTCTATTGACAAGGCGGACCCAAAACATGCCTCTATGATTGCAAACCATAAGTGCGCTGTCAACTACAGTGGCTCTTCACCAGCTATGGAGTCAATTGGCGCTGGACGAATTTTTCTAAGGTCAGGAATAAAACGTGGACTTGAGTATGCCGAATTCTACGGTGATGGCGATAGTAAAAGTTATGCAACAGTGAAAGAACTGAATCCTTACCCTAACATTGACATTGTAAAAAAAGAGTGTATTGGACACTATCAAAAGAGACTTGGCACAGCTCTAAGGAAACTAAAGGCGAAACATACTGGACTCGGTGGTCAAGGTAAATTAACTAAACGCTTAATCGACAAGATGCAAAACTACTTTGGAATAGCGCTTCGGAACAACACAGATTCTGTCGAGCAAATGACGAATGCTATCTGGAGTACTTTTTACCATTTGTCTGCAAAAGATTCTCATCCACTGCACAACAAGTGCCCTACTGGAGAGGAAAGTTGGTGCTCATATCAGCGAGCTAAAGCCGCCGACAAACCCTACAAACACAGAGGTGGACTTCCGTTGGAGATAATGAAGCTAGTAAAGCCCATTTATACACGACTCACAGCCCCTGATATGCTGGAGAAGTGCCTCCACGGTAAAACTCAGAACTGCAACGAGAGCCTCCACGCTCTTATTTGGAAGCGATGTCCAAAGACAAGTTTCGCTGGACTCGATGTGGTGAAACTGTCAGTGTATGATGCAGTGATCCAGTTCAATGCAGGATGCGAACCTCAATTAGAAGTGATGAGAAGAATGATGATAGTTCCAGGAAAATACATGGTGGAAGGTGTGAAAAAGAAAGATGAGCAACGCATTGTAAACTGTGAACGCAAATCTACACCAGCTGCTAAACAACGCAGGAAATACATCAGAGGCCAAAAAAAAAACCAAGAAGACCGTAACTGCAAAAGAGAAGGTCCCACATATAAAGCTGGTGACTTTAATTAACTATTTAAACTCGAACTGTGCCTGGTGAGTTTTACTTAATTACACAAACCTTTATTCCTAACTTTAGAGTCAATTTGTGAAGAAAAATGATTTTCCTTCGTAAGATATTCTATTGCCGGTAATAACTCTAGTTTGAATCAACCGATTTTTAATATTTAGGTGGCAAATTAAAGCTAAGAATGCAATGCATAAAACCTACTAGAATTTTGTGTCTAGGTAATGTATTAAAATAATTATGTTACTATTAAATTGACTATTTATGTCAAAAGTACACATTTCTAATTTCCTTTCAGTCAATAATTTCTAACTTTCAAAGTATTCAAGTCAAAATAATAAATCTAGTAGGTTTTAATAAATGTATTATTGGCTTCAATTTGCAATTAAAATTATTATTCTATCTTAATTAGAAGTTGAGTTATCACCGGTGGCGTAAGATACCAATTAATGTAATTAACCGTTAATTAAACAAGAAATATTAATTTTTTTGAAATTTTTTTTATGCAATTATTTTAGTTTAGTTATGTTTTCAATGTGTGCAAAATTTTATTTGTCTAGATTGATAATTAAAAAAAAAAAGTTCCAATGTATACTGCCCCCTTACTCAACTTATAATTAATCATTGTTCTTTTATTACGTAGGTTATGTTATGTGCTCTCAAAGCTCAATTAGATGTAGGAGATTGCCAACAGGGAACATTAGACTATAAGTATGCAAATTTTACCATTTCATTTTTTTTAAGTACACAATTTGATCACTGTTTAAAAAATACACAAGTTTCATTAATTCGTAATATTTTCCTGTTGAAGGGAGGTCAAACACCTCCCATCCTGAACACACTTCCTTTGAGATTTTATAAGGTGCTACTAAAGAAAGGAGACGAGCTTAATTGGTAGTGACATAACATCTTTAATTAAGTAAAAGTGAGCAGTAGAACAATCTCAATACATCAAAGATCAAGTTGAGTTGTATCTAGTTGCAGATGTTCTTTTAGTGTTGAATCTATCATTATCAGAGTAACTGTTCCAGGTTGTTATGTAGTCCTTATTTAAATTCAAAATAAAGTCCAAGAATCTTTTGGAGGATCCTGGGATACACATTTTTAAATAAATAAATTTATATTAAATTGATTTTTTAAAAATTAGTAAAGTAAAATGAAATCCTGGTTTGGGTGAGGTTGACCCATCCTTTCATCCCTTGAGTGGGTCAATAAAATGGGTACCAAGCATGCTTGCGAACTAAACACTGGGGATTCCGCGTGAGGCTGACCTTACCGGGACATATGCCTTATACCCCAGAGCCCTAGGTCACAAAAGATGGAATGGGCACGGCAGGCCTTGGCCCAGTAATGGGCTGTTGCGCTGGAGAGTAGTAAAGTAAAATGAAAAAGTACGTAGTAAGGTATATGAAAATAACTTTCCTTGACATAATTACGAAAAAGACAGCTACTAAATAAAATTAAAATCAAAGTCAGTGTGCCTTTAAACTCTGTCCCATAGACTTATCATGGGAAATGAGAGAAGGTGTAAAAAAATGGTATGATGTAATGTGTATCATCTCACCAGTAGAGGGCGCTACGCTGCTAGTTATGTAACTTCACACACGATTGAATCAGAAATATATTTGTCTTGAACAAAAATGGATGCGTGATTTTGCTGGGCATCCAACCGACAATAATTATTGATATTTATACTTCAAAACATAAAGTTCTTGACTACATCAATAAGTATGTTTTACAGTTTATATAGTAAATAATTTTATATTTCTTGTTTTCTCTAGGCGTGTGATGTGTGAATGCCTTCCGCCAAGAATAATGATGCAGATGACACCGGAAGCTGTCGAAACCCAGCACCGTATATTGGCAGGAATGGACGTCGAGCAGAGCAAGGCTGGATTCCTTATGCTGGTTCAGTCTTGGCCACTATACCGGGCAACTATATTTGAAGTCATGGTACGTTTATTGGTTTAAGTTTCTATCAGGGCTTGGGGGGCTGGGGAGCCCAGTCGGTTAGGCACTCGCCTAGCTTGCGAAAGGTCCCAGGTTCGGGTCTGGGCATCGCCAGAACTACTGACCTATAAACGGCCTGTGCAGCCCAAAAAATGTCCGACGAATAATACCCCGTGCAGGGGAGTGCAGGTTAAATATGCTCGAAAGTCCTAACGCTGCGTACGATGTCGCCCTTAGTGGTTGCCTATTCAGGTGTTGGCTCGTCACTTGACTGTGTTTCTAAAATACAATGCCCGTTGCCAATAACCCGCGTGTAGCTCTAGTGCGACAATAATTAAAACCTACCTACCTATCTATCAGGACTTGAAAAATATCGGAATATTTACCCGTCCTCGAGGACGACTTTTCCAACAACGTACCTGTCTTTTGTTGAAACTAACACGTCAAAGGCTAATTATAAAAATAACTTCTAAATAAATAAAAATATAATTTTCTCTCATTACAAACACTTATATAAAATGCGCAATTAATTAGTACTTAGTAGGATTACATTATACAATAATAAAAGAAATACTAGAGTACTAATAGTAACCTAATACTAGACTCTCGTAAGATAACAAAAATCAAAACTGTATCATGAACATTAACGTTGAAATGACTGTCCACGAGAACTTCGGATTCGAGAAATTAATTGTCCTCTGGGAATTTTTGACCGCCGAGGACGGGAGGACCAATGGTTGTTCGAGCCCTGGTTTCTATAGTTGAAGAGGGTAGTTGCAAAACTCACATACAACTAAGGTATAGGGTCTGTTTGTTGGTGATTTTTGGTAGTTGTAAATACAAGAGGACAAAGTTACCAATAAAGGGGGTGTACATCTTAGTTATACTTTTTTGAATTTGAGTTTGGCAAATGCAATGTTCAATTATTATGCATCTTTCCTTGTGTGGAAAAATAATTATTTGAAATGATTATAAGGAAATATAGTTAGTGTTTGTTGGAAGTTGATGGTTGCTTAAATAAAATTATTTGTTTTGTCATGCTTCTTAGTTACTATATGAATATTTGTTTTATTGTACACTATGGCAATGGTGGCTAGATGGATTTGTTGTTAGTATAGTTGCCATAGTTTATAAATGTCTTTATCTTTAATTGTGTCAAAGATTCTGCTATAAGTTTTACTAGTCTGACTATTCTAGTAGCACAATTTAGTTCAACTCAACATTTTTGTTTTTACTACAAATGATTTTCTCATCTTTGTCTTTTAAAAAATATACTATTTGACATGACTTTACGGATAAAATATATTTTAAAAAATACTTACAGTTCTGTTGAAGTTTATTTTCAGTTAAACTAAGAATTGGGCTGTATTTGACGTCTTTTAAAAATATCGTCAGGTCGAATGACAACAAACCCCGGCTTGTGCCGAGACAACCAATGAATGACCGCAGTATGGAGAAGATGACATGATAAGGAACTTTCCCATTGCTAATTTTGCCATGGGTTGCCATAATACTAACAAGTCAGGGTTCCCAGATTTGGCGTAAAATATCCGGCCACAATTCTTTTAGTTTAAACTTATCTTCTTATCTGAATTACTAATATATGTAGTATATAATTCTATATGCTATAATATTCTGCATAATAATGGTTTATATACAGTATACTTATTTGTCAGTAATTTCTATATCATATAATTTGCCATCATTTCATTTATTTCTAGCAATCTTACACCTCTTCCTGGCCAAAAGCATTATGGTTAGCTGTGGACCAGATAGGCATTCACTTGTTGGAACTTAGATCAAGGGTAAGGTTTTGCAATTTAACATGTTTATGTTGGTGTGACCCACCAGTTTGTCTTGACTGTTCTGTGGGGCGGCGTGACCCACCGGTGGGTTACACTTAACTGTTCCGTGGGGAGGTGTGACTCACTTGTGGGTGCATAACTATCCCGTGAAGCAGCGTTTATCACAGGTGGGTCGCTTGTTTTCAGAAAAGAAGTCATTCAAGAATATGTTCATTTTATTTTTTCTCAACATTATATATAAAAATGTTGAGCATTATAAACATTAACATTCAATATTTTATATTTAATGACATTAAGAGCTTTTGAACTTGCAAAGTGTTGTTCTCGCCCCACAAAGCGTAAGGATATAAGACAGTCCCGCCTCACGTGTAAAAACATAGATATTTGCTCCGGCATGAACGTGTTGATATTAAAACTTTGTTCAATATAAAATTTAAAATATTGTTCTATTGGTATCAAAAGTATTTAAAAATTCTCACAGTATCATAAGTTTAGGCTGTACGTGTTATAAAATAACTTTTAATCGATTTTAAACAGTGAGTTTAAACATATGGTATAATCCAATATTTTAGTTAAGTCTTTTCTATTTTGTTTAACTTGATAAAATGTAATGATTTTAAGTATTTCATTTTCTAGTAAAAATCATTTGTTTTACAATAAGTGTTACCTTTTTATTCCAGAATGTTCTCTGTACCTGTGAATATGAGAGCATAATAAACTACAGCCCATCCTTAAACAGTTTAATGATTGTGACTGGAACTGGAAGAAAAGGTTCTAAGTACATATTTTCCACAAACCAGGTATTTATTTAATAACTTCCACATAAATTTTAATTAATGAAGCATTTAATGCAAAATTTATTGGTTAATGCTTTTAATAATTCTTCATTTGTATAAGCCTTTTTCTAACTACAGAAACTGATAATATTTTACTGCATTGATACTTTTTTGTTACTTATTTATCTGAAACTGCATAATATTTTGAAAAAATAGTATATTAAAGTATAAAATAACTCTACAAAACCCAGGAAAATGTTTGCATCAAACAATGCTTAAAAGAGTTTACAATACTTTCTTTTGAAAATGAGTTTCTATGATTATTTTATGCATCCATTTGAAAATATTGCTTATTTCTGCACTTGGTAAATCTTATAAGTTAGCATAGCATAAAAGGTCCTTGAGGAAAAGAGTGTAAGTTGTGTAGCTCAGTACTCTAAACGCTTGATATGACTAAAATATGGCTAATTCCATTCGTGACAGACATGACATAAGACAACTTTCTTGGCTCTTAAAAAGTACTAAATGTTAATTTACTGTTAAAAAATTACCATGGGGTGATGCAAATAAAGGTCTTGATTATAAAAAACGCTGAAATTTTCATTCAAGAAAAATGACTTGATGTACTTAAAATTAATTGGGTTAAAGCATGCCGTGACTGACATGACAAATTTGAGACACAGATTTTGAGTGACCTTATATTATTACCATTTGCTCTTAACTGGTATGCATTTCAAGTCTAGAATTTTTTTGGAATTAATATAAGATTCTGATGTGCCAACCAGAAAGAAAAAAATTAAGAAATTTATAAATAGTAAAGTATTATAAATATTTATTAGCTTAACTGACATGACGAATGTGACAGACATGACAAAGTTTTGATGTTCTATATGTAACTCAAATTGTAAATTTAATGTTCGAATTTTTTACAAACTGTTTATTTTGAGGTGTAAAAAGAGAAAATAAAGTTTCAATAATTTTTGCCGGAGTAGATTTTGTTTAAAATAAAAATATTGAAATTTAAAAAATGATGTCTATGGCGCATTTTCGTGGAATCAACCATATATGAACAGTCCATTTACTCGACTTAAGGGGTTATAGGAGTCTTAAAAATGTGCAAAGAAGGTACTACAAATTATAGTTTGATCTTTCATGTAATTTTTTAACTACTCAATACATAAGTATAATTTTTTTATATGTAATTCTATAAGATTTTTTAATATTAAACAAATTTCAAAATTTATGAAACTTAAACCAAAATTAAAATAAATGATAGTAAACATAAAGCTATTTGAACACATTGGGATTAGGCTTGCGGGGCAAATTGTGAGGTCAAAATTGAAAAAATGACCAAGAAAATGACTTTATATTGTACAAATATGTACAAACTAGGACTTATACCTAAATTCTCAGCGAAATTTTAAAATTTTAATTTTTTTTAGAAAAAGTTCTTAAAATAGTTTCTAATTAAAATTGAGCTGATAATTTAGGTATAAGTCCTAGTTTGTACATATTTGTACAATATAAAGTCATTTTCTTGGTCATTTTTTCAATTTTGACCTCACAATTTGCCACGCAAGCCGTATCCCAATGTGTTCAAATAGCTTTATGTTTAATATCATTTATTTTAATTTTGGCTAAAGGTTCATAAATTTTAAAACTTGTTTTATAATAAATAAATCCTGTAGAATTACATATAAAAAAATTATACTCATTTATTGAATAGTTAAAAAATAACATGAAAGATCAAACTATGCTTTGTAGTATCTGCTTTGCACATTTTTAAGACTCCTGTGACCCCTTAAACAGCAGAGAAAGGTGATGATATAAGATCGTAACATGCCTGCCAATGTTACCACCCTCTATGAGACAATAGTATAGTAGACAGGTAAGCCTCTGTCACTCTTTTCTGTAATTTCACTGGGCAGGTCATTATACTTCTGCCACAGTGGATATTGAAGATTAGGTAGGGTTATGTTTTACTGTTATTATTCCTGCAAAGACAAAATAAAAACAATATTCTAATGGAAATTGTAATGTCGAGCATACATAACACAAATTAAAAAACGCCTACTGTAAAACCTAAGCCTTACAGAGGGCCATAGACACAAAGTATCAATCCTCATATTTAAGAGACAAGATATCTTGTGTAATTTAAATACCCGTACGACCAGAAAGACCTTTATAAGAAAGGACATGATTTTTTGCCAATAGCTCGTCGAGTTCTACACTCCTTGCCAATCTAAGTTGGGTAAATAGAAATTTGCTATGGAGAAGATCCTTCCGGGCATGTAAAGAGTTCCATAAATTATTTTTGAATCCATCCAGAAAACATGTTTAAAACATTAATTTCGTTTAAGGTCTAACAGATTTGAATATTATTTGAGAAAATTCGGCAATTTTATCAGAATGAAAATTGTATTTTGGTTAAATAGTATTCAGATAATTTTTTAAGTAAATATTACCTTACAAGAGTTTCTAACTAACGGGAGCAACTGTGCTTTTCCTTTTGCCTTTTTATTCTTTGTTTTTACCCAAGTTGGATTGGCACGGAGTGTAGTGTAATGTTAATCGATTCCCCCTGATACTTTCCGGCTGGGTAGCCCAGTCGGTTAGGCACTCGCCTAGCATGCAAAAGATCCCAGGTTCTGGTCCAGGCATCACCAAGAAAACTGCCGACCTATAAACGGCCCTTGCAGCCAAAATGTCTGACTAATAATACCCCGTGTAAGGGAGTGCACACGTTAAAAATCCTTTGGAGTCCTAACGCTGCGTACGATGTAGCCCTTGATGGTTGCTTATTCAGGTGCTGGCTCGTCACTTGAATGTGGTTCTAAAATACGACGCCCGTCGCCAATTCTGTAGCTCTAGTGCGACGATAATTCAAACCTAACCCTGATACTATCTCTTCATTCAACCCACCCACAGGCCACTCAAATCGCCCACCTCATCAAAGACTACACCAATGTGATAGCAATGAAACGAAAGCCGGTCGAAGTCGCCAGGCGCAGAAGAACCCAAGAATTGCACGACCCTTCGGCTCAGAAAAACCACCGACCTGTCAGCATCCTCTACAAGCCTCCTCCTCCGTTAGGGAGTGAACCCATTCAATAGACAAAGAACTCACAAGATGGTGTGCCTTTTAAGTTTGTTATGGCATTTTAAAGAAGGGGTGATATTGGTTATAGGCTGGATCCGGAAATATAAGTTTGGATTGTTGAACATAAATTTGCAGTTTCAGTTTTGGAAGTTTTTTTTTTTTTTTTTGTAAGTAGAAACATTTTAATTAGCAAATTTTACTGCATGCCAAGTTATTGTTTGTATTGATATTTGCATCATATTTTGATAAGCAGAAATATTATAATTAGCAATGATTGGATGCCAAGTTATAGTTTGTATTGATATTTGCGTCACAGTGGGTATACACAGATTTAATTGAATGGAGTTTAGTGTAGTGAAATATTTAACTGAAATTTTTTAATATTATTTAATATTCTTTATAGTAACAAAGTCAGCTGGCCCTAGACTGTAGTACTTGATAGTAGGGCACATTCTTTTTATCAATCTTAAGCAGATTTGTGTTGCATAACATATAGAACATCTTACAATTCAAATATACTTTTTGTGTTTCCACATGTAATCAATATCACCCTTGAAGTAAGTTCTGAACAGTTTTCTTCTCTTATACTGTATAAAATATGTTGTAACCTCGTTTTAATATAATTATTTGGAATCTTGACATTTTGCACAAAGAGCAGAAGCATCGAATAGGACATTTTTTGATGCTTTTCGATAATTTGATTTTATTTGTGTATATTACGATGGCATAATCAAATCTGTATTTTATGTGATGACCATTCTTTTTGCATTCTTATTTATTCAATACATTTCATTTTTCTTTTTCTACCTGTAAAGTTCGTACTGAGTATTGATTTGTTTATGAGATTTATTTGTCACAAGTTTTTTTTGTAGGTTCTGGTGCAATGATGTGTAAATGTTTACTTACATTGTAAGACTTTTATATGTATGGTTTTACACCATTTTATCTTCCCAAAACCCAAACGTACAATTTTCTTTTTTTGTAATTATTTTTATGTGTGAATGAACGCTGACTGTTCTACCCGACTTAGCTGAATGGGAGCTGCATAGATTAACCTTGACTTTGTGTTTTCTTGTACAATGCTCAAAACGGCTCATCATTAATTGCCTGTGATGTTTGTTATGATTTAAGCTTTGGTCTTTGTGCATAACCATGGTAACAGCATTGGCTTTTGGCTTCATGGTACATAAACTTTGTACTGCTTACTTGTGATTGGCTGATCCATTCAGGTGCAATAGTATATTGTGTAGCCGCAACATGTGTAGTTGGTAGTGACAATTGTCAGCAAAAATAATTAAAAATTTTTATTAGGGAATTGGCATTAAACTGCGTTAATTTTTAGTTTCTGTCTTAAATGTTATTGCTTTATACTTGACGACGTTATCTTCTCAGCAACAAAAGAATCTATACACATTTATACTGTGCCTTTATTATAAGTTTTTGCCCTACTTAATCATTTTTTAAAAGTATTTTAATTCCTTTTGAATTATGATTCATTTTAAAGTTTCTTAGTTTCATGTTAAATGAAATTTTTATTCAAACAATTTTTTTTTATCATTGTATCTAAAATATTTCTTGTTCGTTATTTTAATGTGTTCATTTTTATTTCAAATTCTTAAAGAAATTACCATTAGAGATTTGATACATAACTTAAAGGCTGTTTTACCAACCTTATACTATACCCTTACCTATGTTAAGTATTCAACAAGGAACGACTAAAATGTATGTGTGGTGCCATACTATGGAACAGCCAAAGAACTTTTTTTCAAAGAACTCAGTGCCAAGGTTTACTGCTCTATGGGATAATAGTGGGAACAGCCCTTTAAATACTTACAATCCATTCCCACCTTGCTATTACCTAACTGTAAGTAATGAAAAGCAGGAGCATTCTACTAACACGTTGAATGTGCATTAGTACTAATTGCGGCCGTTTAAGCAAACTGCTATAATTACTAAATGTGAATACCAATTGTTTTCATGTTTCAGGTTTTTATATGAATAGTTTCCATCTATTTCAAGATGGTTTTTTACTTAACTGTACATTTTTTGGAAAAACGATTTTTATTTCCATGTAATTTTTAAATAAAACTCTTTATCATAGTAGTATCTAGCGGAACATTTTTAGGATCTACCTATAGATAAAATACTGTATTTTGATCGATTTGATTTACTTTTTGGCATCTTAATTTAGATAATGATTTTGGAAAATGAAATCTGATGGACTTTTTGGCAAAGTGAATGCAATTTTGTGTGGATTAAATTAAAATTTAGTTACTTTATTTTAAGTTAAATATTATAATGTGCTGAATCATTTTGAAATTGGCCTTCTTTTGCATATTTAAAAGTGTGAAATATACTTCCTATAAATATGTTTTTAACTGATTAAAAGAAAGTAAACTCTGAGACCAACTTTTCTACTTAGCCTTTTTTCAAACATTTCTGGATTTTCTTAGACTATACAACAATTTGAATGGACGACTGAACATTATTATACTCTTACAAATTTTATAACTGAGAAATAGGTTTTATTTAATTTGTGATAAATATATTCTGCATCTGAATTCTTAATACATTCTAATGTGTATTTAAGCACTATATTAGTAATTATTAAATTGTGTCACACACAAATTTAGAATTTATTGGAGGTATTTAATTCAAAATTGAAATAAAATGGTGCTTGTTGTTTATTATATGGTGCTTTTAAAATTTGTAATTGGATAGTATTAAAATATTCACTTTAATGCCTTAAGTAAAAATGTAGGAATTAACTGGCTGCTATCAGTTTTTTTTAGAGAAAAGTCTAGACTCAAACCACTGAAAAAAAACACCTAACAAATAAATTTTTGCTACTTTAATTTATCTTATTACAAGTATATACCTTATTTAAAAACGATCTGATTATACTGCAGGACAAATATGTTTTCATTACATTGTGTTTTTTACTCCTTCTATCAGATTATATGTAAGGCGAATGTGTTACAAAATAATAAGCATCCCAATTATGTTTTATCAAATCTTGTGTATAATTATCTGTACATAAAATTCATCTTTAATATATAAAAGCAATTTTATATGCTTTCAACACTTTCGTTGAAGCTTTGTGATTCATTTCTAGTGCATATTTATATCAAAATTATTTAATTATGAGCAAAATCGATTGGAACTACTTATTTTTTTCTTTTTGTGCTATTATACAAAAGCAATGTGAATCAAATTTTGTATTTGCAATCGACCTGCAAAATTATATTATATACTTCTTAAAGACTCATGTATGAGTTTAGTTTATTTGTGTGAATATTTGTCTTCCGAAATTATTGAAGGCTTATTTATTGACATTCCTGTATTAAAGCTTGCTATACAGCCTGTATATTATTATATTAGTTGTAAAAATAAAGGTGGACCCTAGAGTTGTATCCTATGGCTATTACTATAGTACATTTATTCACAAAAATATTTATCATGTGACTGACTTTAAAAAAGGAACAATAGAATATATTGTCACAATTCGAAATTAAGTTTTTAGGTTCATATTATGTAGCAGCTATCCTAAGTATGTTCCTTTACGTAAGTAAAATTGAGAACATATAAATTAAGTACCTATAGTATTTCTGTGTGTTTTATTTTACATTTCAGTGCTATTTATACCATATATTTTTAATGAGTTATGATTTTTGCTCGTAGAAAATGTTTTGGTCATACTACCTAAACTTCTTACTAGTCAAACCTTCCATTTCCACAAGTGATCAAACTTATACTCATTGTGAAACGGAAGAAAATAAAACCTTTTTTTTTCCAGCAATAACAAAAAGTATGTAAAAGGCACTTTAGGGAATAAGAAATATTTCTTTTTCAGTGGGCATCGTCTAAGGAACTCTCATGTACTTATTATTTTTATTGGCGTCTTACTTCCTATATTCTCTTTTAGGGAATCTTGAATATTGTGTTTTTGTATATGTTTTTTTATAAAGATTGAAAATTGTTTTATCAAGTATTTTATTGTCATAGTATGGTATGTTAGGGAGAAGAAAAATCTTTAGTTTGTGAATAAAGAAAAGTCTACAACTGAAGCTTAAGTAGAGGATCTTTTGGCTCCACTCGAGTAATAAGTATGTAATTTTATTAATATCTATATATTGATAACATATTTTTTTCGATCAACTTGTACTCTATACCAATTTTGAATTATATTTATTGAGTTAACACTATTTTGCATTGATGTCTCTTTAAGATATTGCTTTTTGATTTAGTTGGGTGCCAGCTTAGGCCTTCGTCACTTGATCGAAGTTACGAAGCCTTTTGAACAAAGGCGGCTCATATAGCTGTTCTGGCAATTTGAACAGGGGCCTATGGGAAAGCCATGTAACTCATGGATGGACTCATGGATTGATACTATCCTGCCCCGGATACAATCAGCCACTCATATTAGAATGGGAGGAGAATATAATATAATGTTGGAGCAGACCAGTGGAGATGGGATCAATTGGTGTAAAATAAAAGTTTACATAAAACTACTAATTAGGGTTATCAAGGGTACACCCGTGTTTTATTTGGGATTTAAGTATTGCCTGAACTGTAAAAAACAAGCTTAAATAATCCCCAATCAAGCCTTTATTCTTCTATTCCAAAGTGTGCAAGGTAAGTTAGAAAATGCTTTATAATTTTTTTCTACTTAAAATACAAATATAAAATAGTTCATCAAAAAGGAAGGGAAAAAAAGAAATAGACTATATTGTGGACTTTCGGGTACTATGTCCCCTTAAGCTGTTTTATAGAATACACATACTTTATGCAATTTTAACTTTCAGATGAATGAAATACTTTTTTAACATCGTTATTTACCAACAAAAATGACTTTTTCGCCCAATTTTTATTTTTTCGATATTTATCAGTTATTAATAATACATGCATAATTTAATTAATACCTCTGGGAGTGCCAGATCAGGGGGTTATCGGCCTTTGATCTGGATCAAAATTCCTATATGTGAGTGAGAATGGATGTGTGAAAGGGACCTTCCTGTAAAAACGGATGTGTCATGCTGACGGGCAACAGTCGGACTTCCTCCCTTGTGGCGCTCAATAAAAACGGAAGCCGCCCTCTTCGCCTTAAATCGGATAGTCCTCTACTCCGGGCTCGGTTACCGAGTGGCATTAGAAACAACAACAACGCATGCATAATTTTCGTATCGTACAAAATAAATTACACAAACGAACATATAAGTAATTTATTTTGAAATACATCAATAATTTTATCCAATACATTCTAATTAATTGATAACATGCTTAATGTGGAGGGAGGATTGTGACAATCAAAATTTCAAAAAGGAAAGCACAAAAATATTTGAACTGTAAGTGCGTCTTTCATTTCTTTTTGTACACTTTTTTGAACTTTAGCATTCATTAATATACGATTGTCGAATTTCAGTTTAAAAATTTGACGGATTTATTTATATATTCGATTAAAAATAAAATTATTTTAATAAATATATTTTTTTACAAGTGTTGGATGGATAAGAATAGGATGT